>CM070531.1:32283160-32458500 GCA_036346145.1 Olyra latifolia
TGTTAGGCTCACATCCATCAGGGATCAATCTATATAAGCCGATTCTCATCGCAAATAGATACCCATGCCTAGCCTCACAGCCCATGCAATCTGTACTCTTTCAACCATATGTCACTCAGACATATGACTGCACGTTCTCCCCTTCTGGTGGCTGATCTCATGCTCGCTACTTAGGTGCATGGCCTAGGTTACTAGTGGGATAGGGTCACGCGAGCTCTGTCTCAATCGTCACGTATGGGCATGGGTGGATGAGCTCCCTTCCGTCCTATGGTTGGTTCGCACCACAACAAGCCGAGCAACTCGAGAAACTTCGTTTCAGCTTATTTACGGTGCAGAGGCTATCTTGCTCACCGATGTTCTGTTGGGTTCTCCAAGGGTTAATGTGGTTGATGACATCGACCAAGAGGAAGAACATCTTCTTGACCTCGATCTCTTGGAGGCTACACACAACTGAGCATTGATGCGCTCTACCTCTTACTTACAAGCTATTCGTAAGCATGCGGTAAAGTCGATTTGACCACAGCCTTTGTAGATTGGCGATCTTGTCATATGAAGATTCCAAGACTAATTGAAAGTCAACAAGCTATCCCCACGCTGGGAAGGTCCTTACACGATCGTTTCAGCAACACACCCGGGGGCTGTGTGCCTAGCAATGGAAGATGGTCGTGAGCTTACTAGCACATGGAATATTAATTGGATTCACAAGTTCCACGAGTAATATGTTCTCTTTACACCTTTTCATATATAATGCTTTGCTTTTTTCCCAAATTTCGGACTCTTTCTGCTCTCGTTTAGTGGCCATGAGTGCCCGAGGATTTTTCCTGGTTAGCTGAGCAAGACTCGCATAGAGGCAACCTGACCTCAAAACGACGTAGAATTTTTAGCGGCGAGAGTCAACGCTTCGGTCTTTTGCTAGTTTTGGCCAGCATGTGACAATGGGACATGATAATTAAGGATATAACACACATTTTGACTCTGTGTTCTCCATCAAGAGATTATGCCTAATTAAATAACTTGTTATCCATCGCACACATGCCTCCTAAATAAGTTGATACCCAGTTCGGTTAGCGTGTACATATCCTATGATCGAAGTGTCACATACTTGCACGTCGTCCCTCCCCATTATCAAGTCTTTGCTCACAACTTAGGTGCGTGAGCTAGGACACTGGGGGGATAAGGCCTACGCGCGATTTCGATCTCCTTAAGTGTCCCAGCCCATGCTCACAACCTAGGAGCATACAGCTCGGACAACTACATGGCACGATTGCATCAAACTCTTCCGTGACCAAGCTCATGCTCGCAAATTAGATGCACAGAACTTAGTCATTGTGGAGGCTGGGAGTATGATCGTACTATCGTGATTTTTATCAAAAATCTACTCTTATCGCATGTTCTATTCCTACTGTGCATTTTGTTTGCTCGTTTCGCAGGAAAAAGGAAGGTGTTAAGGTAAAAATGAGTTGTTTCATTACAAAATGAGTTTTTGCAGAAATAGATTACTAGAACTTGAGACGCCTACACTAAGGAGAGGTCATGAGCTCTCGGTCGAATTTCTCCTGTTCCAGGGGCTGAGAGTCTCTCTCTCACGTTGTCGAGCTCGCCTTTAAGCTTTAACACCTAGATCCGAGCTTCGTGCCCCTCCTGGGCCTCGTGGTGTAGTCGTTTTGCCACCTCTTGGCCCTCCTTAGCCCGCTCTAAGGCTTCTCGAGCGGCCATGGTAAGCTTTCCTACCTTGGCCTCCAAGGATTTGAAACAGGCTTGCTCCCGTTTTAGCGCGGTAGTGATCTCTTGCTTCTCTACTAGTAACCCCTGTGCACACATCTCCAACTTCCTAACTTTGGCCTCGAGCCGGGCCTCAAACCTAGTGAGGCATTGCTCCAAATCATTGATCTGAGCTTCTTGCTCAGCTTGGTCCCTAACGACTTCATCACGAACGACGGTGTCTGACTATCAAATCAATCAGATGTCCTCTACTAGCAGCAAAAGCGAGACGAATAGATCATCCTTAGCCGCCTCCACGTTCGGGGAGTCCTCCGCTGCCAGCTAGGCATCCCGAGCATCATGCATGCTTCATGCCTGGGGGCTCCTGATCATCCTGCATGCTCAGGGGTTGCTTGGTGTTTTTTAAGCGAAGAAGCATATGGTCCTCCTGAAGAGAAAGTTCCTCTAGAGGCCCCTCAGCCTTGCTCCGAGCATGTTTTAATTATGCTCGGTGGTTTAAGCTTGTTCCTGAGCATGCCTTCCTCAGATAGGGCAGGCGTAGCTCATGCTCAGTGGTTGAAGCTTGTCTCCGAGCATGCCTTCTTGGATGATGTGTTATTGATCCAGTCTGGTTTAAACTCGTTCCCAAGTATGGCTTACTCAGATGAGTTAGTAGTGCTTCACTACCATCCGCTTTTCAATCCTTCCTTCGAGTTTTTAGATTCAAGGAGAAGGTCCGACCAAATAGCTTTCCACTTGAGCCTCGGGAGCTAGCTGTCGGGTATTAGATAAAATAACTGGCGGCGAGGCCTTATGCACAACCTACCCCTGGGTGTATACTCGGGAAGGATAAGGTGAATGTGACAAGTTCGGATTAATGGCTCGCATCTGTACCCCGATATTGGTGTCCAAAAGTTGGCCTCTTTGCTTGTGGGCCATTATGCGGGTCATCCTGGGTCTTGAGGGAATGCCTCGAGGTGATCAGCTCGGTACCTTTAATCATCTTTAGAGTCCTTCTATGTCCAAAGGCCAAGGTCTTCTGGATATGGACATCCCTTGGAGCACAAGTTAGCATATTTTTAGGATATATCTGTAAATATGATAGGATTCTAAGTTAACTAGATTGTTCTTCAGGTCATATAAGACCTGGGCCGCATATACCTTGTACTGTAAATTACCTTCCTCATAGGAAAGAGGATAAATTTAAATCGAAATCAATCTCATTGCAATAACACAAACGCCCACGTGTAATTAGAATAGCGTTATTATCTATTTTCGAGATACCCAAAGCAAGATAAATCTCTGTCCCTAATTCGTTTTCCATGTCGACGACTCGACGCATCTACGACAAAAACTCTTTGGCAGAAAAGTATTGTTTAATCTATCAATTAACAAGTAAGCTCGGTGTAATAGATTTCCCATCGTCATCACCATCCACACTGGTTTTTTCAACCATAATCAACTTAACAGCGGCAAGCCAACGGTTTTGCAATCGGTGCCTTCTTTGGTTGCCAGTTCGATCCAAGGACTGCTGCTTCTTTATTCTGGGTCCAACGGACACCTGGACAAGTAAGCACTAGTTGTTCAAGTAATCTTGCACTTTTCCTACTGAGTCTAACTAGACAAACCGAGGCATTTCACTTTCGGAATCACATTCTCACCGCACATGATCCTTAGAGCATCACAATGCATCTTTAAAGAGGAGAGATAGCAATTAGTCGTATGTGTATTCTTCGTGGCTTATTTGCTTATTTCCGGTTTTTAAAACGTAAATGGTTTGGTATTTTAAGCTCTTTTTTGTTATGAAGATATGTCTCAAAACTTAAAAAACAAGTTAAATCAAACGGATGGGATTTTTCAAGCCGTTGATACCTTGAGAGAAGCTCTTAAAGTTTAACCTGTCAACAAATGAGGCAATTATCAAATCAGATCAGCTAAGCTTAGAGGCACCACTATGCATTCTATACTTGTGTGGCCCCAAGAGCCTATAAGCACGACATAATATCCCTTTTACCCTTCATCTCTCCCATCTTTTTTCTCTTCTCCCCCGTTCTCTCTCCCCTCGATGAATTTCAACCAGCCATCGGCACCCACCTCCATCACCATTGCTCTCCTCTTTCCTTCCCATGTCTCTCTCTTTCCCTTTTGAGTGCAACGCTAGGCCGGCTACTCTGACCGTGCACCCTAGGCCAGTAGCCTCGCATAGTGCGTCCTTGCTGAATAGTTGCAAGGTAGGGCTGGCGCCGGAGCAAAGGTAAGAGAGGCAAACGGAGCAGTAAGGGGCTAAGGGCGCCTATGTGGGAAGCCATTGGAGCCAGCAGCACGGTGGGAGAAGAGTGGATGTGCATGCGTAGAGAAGAGGAAGAAGGGGAAAAGGAAAAAGTACCTATTTGGCC
Organism: Olyra latifolia; assembly: GCA_036346145.1. NCBI lineage: Eukaryota > Viridiplantae > Streptophyta > Magnoliopsida > Poales > Poaceae > Olyra > Olyra latifolia. Next base: position 32,287,258 of record CM070531.1, read on the forward strand.
CCTCAATTATATCTGTTGGACCAGTTTGGTCTCTAAACCAAAATACCAGGTTTGACCGATCCTTTAAATATCAAAACCAGACCAGACTGGTCCCTTGACCAATCAAACTTGTTGCATGGGTGAGTTTGGGGGATATGGACACTTACATGGTTAATTTTCGCATACGTGGAAGCTGATGTGGACTGCCACGTGGTTTCTCTTGAGAGAGAGGGGCAGCCACATCAGCGAAAATGCACACATGGATGCCACATCAGCAAAAAAAAAAGCCCCAAAAGTGGTTTTGACCGGTCAAGGGACCAGTTTGATTCGGTTTTGATAGTTAAAGGACAAGGGCGTGCTCCCTCGTGACGCCAAAATTACAAATGTTGTGAAAGAGCGGTTTTCTGCATGGAGTGCTTAGCAAGTTGAAAAATCATATGTGCTCATGGTGCAAACGTGCAAAGTTTTCTTCTTTTTTCTTTTTCGAAGATAAATGAATCATGAATAAAAAGGAAATGGGACTCGGTCTTATCACCATAAACCAGGAGGATGTATGCACGGGGTAAAATTTTGCAAAGTGCAGAAGTTAAAGCATTGCCTTATCATTTTCTCATGTCTATATTAATACAAACAATTGGTGAGATTCGAAAGGAATAATGATTTTCTTCTTTTTAAAAGGATTAACTAAACTCATAATTGTGAATATGGTATGTTGTGTTTCATTGTTATTGGTTGATATTATAGTCTGCCTATAAATTACGAATTGGGACACATAGCTTTTGTGTTAAATCAGCCGAATATGGCTCAATAGCATGAAAGTATCTTGACGGACGAGTGTTTGATTTCATTTGTAAAATGTATATTTGTCAATATGAGCCATATGACTTTGTTATGCAATTAATTTACTTTAATGTTGGTAAAATATGTCTCTCCCTTGATATGTTCTAGAACTCCGTTGTAACACATGGGCAGCCAACTAGTCTTGTAAAAAGTTTGTGCCTACATTGCAATGCACGGACATCTAACTATGCATATTAAAATGTATACATGTCTTGCAAGAGGGGAATTACCATAGAGTGAAGTTCTTATTGGATAGCTAGCTGTTATATGATATCATCCTGTCATATTGTTTTTATCTTAGTTTTTTTAATGATTGCTTAACAATGCTTCTCATGTTGTGAGGTTTTCTTTTTTACCCATACAAGAACTTGTACGGGGCAATAATTGGCGATCTAACCTCATTCTTTTTGACATTTATGCTTGTATGAATTTTTGTTACCTGATCTTTTTTCTCAAAAAATTGATATGTTTTCTTATTATAATTATGGATTTGATTATACTTACCGGTAGAGTTTTTGGTGTCCATACTACAATCATGAACGCAGGAAATGCTTATATTCTTCATTTTGATTCCGGTGGTTTCATTCTGTTATCAGTCCCTCCCTCCCCTCGCGCGGGATTATTACTATCTAGAATTTGAACTCATGCTTGAGAGATCATAGGAAAAATAAAGAGAATCGTTGGTTAATGAGGAATTCTTACAAGGTATGGTTAGTGAAGATGATCTTTTGTGATTCTTTCTGAAAAAGCAATCAATTGATGGTGCCGTACTCTGGGAGCCTGAATTCCTTTCATCCGATACTTCTCTACATCCCTGCTCTTCAGGCTCAAGAGCTCCCGACAAGAAATCTGATGCTGTTCGCAGAATTGAATATATCCAATGCAACCCAGAGATAGCAGGTTGTCTGATGATACTACATGTACATTTTTGTGTGACTACTTCATGTACAACTGGGGGACAACCTAATAGCTGTTGTAAATAGTGCGATATAAGCAATATGACATATAACAATATTAAGATCATTCCAGATTTAAACAACAGCAAATATTCAATATTATCATGAAGAAAATGTGCAAAAATGAATTCTGCAAGTGCAAGGATAGCAACATAACAATTCATATATTGCAGTGAGAACAACATGATAATAGACATAAATTCATAACATTTATACAGCAACATAGCTCAGTTTGTGTTGTTATGAATTGTGCTCTCAGAATCTAAAGATTGGGTTACAGAGAAGACTGCCTTCCACAATCTTACAGGATTAATATATGATCCTTAGCTAAATGTGACAATCTACTAGCTGTAAACAATATAGATGTTAATCTGATTCAAGTTAAATTACATCTAACAAGTTAACTCTTCAAGTATATTACTGCTACACCAAACAAATAATTCTCAGTCAAGACTAAACTGAACAAAACAGTGAAGTTTCAAGTTCAACTGAGCCAACAAAAGATTACTGGATCATGCACAGGGAACAAGTAATCAGCAGCAGTAATACAAATGTGTCAAAGCACTAAGAGATTAACTGTATGCAAGTGTAACAAGATAGCAGAGTTAAAACTATATTTAATTCACAGCTGAGATTGTCACATATGCCTCTCTTAATCCATTCGTCACAGAGCTATTAAAACTACAAGCCCACAAAAGAGCACTGTACCCAAATCAGGATTAACTAGCCCCTTTGCGACAAGGCAAGGTCCCCAAGTTTTTCCTGTTTGGCACAATGCACAGATACAAAGAGAGGTAGGAAAATCCTTACAGTGCACCGAATCCGAGTCGGCAAGAAGGATGGCAAGGCGCGACGAGGTCGCTGTCCCAGAAATCAAAATCGCCGTATCACAGACGCAATCAGCGGCGAGAAGACCCGGAGATACAATGCCGTCAATCCCCGAGCTGCAGCCCAAGACTACAACCCAAAGATCCCGAAGCACAGTACGAAGCAGCGCAAGATCACAGCACCCACACCCTCGGCCAAAGGGACCAAGCGACGGGCACGCCTCAAATCACACACGGTCCACTGTCTCCAACCACGAAATCAACCCAATCTCCACCAAGATGGAGCCCCAACAGCCTCAGGATGCAAGAATCAGAGACCGGAGCACCTCAAATTGAGCCAGATTTGGAAGAACAAGAACTAGGGTTTTGTTTCGTGTCTAGAACAGTGGGGAGAGAAGAGGAATAAACCCACCAGATAAGAGGAGAGGGGAAAGGCAGGGCATTGCAACCACCAGCGCGAAAGCCGGCCGGGCCGCCACCCCCGAGGCGCACAACGCGCGCGTCACCACCCCGGGTCAGCCGGCGCCGCCGCTCGCTTCATCTCGCGCGAGGCAGCTGCTGCCTGCTGCAACGAGCTCAGCCAGCAACGCATAAGGCAGCAGCGCTGCTGCCTTATCCACTCACGGCATGGGCCAAAGGCCCATGAACCTTTTTTTTTTTCTGCCTCAACCGGGCAAAAGCCCAACAATAGCATGTCTAAAGAGAGAATCATATGTCTGCTTCTAAGAAGGAGAAAGCTTGACACTAACGCTCATGATGAGGATGACCTGCCTTTTGATCTGAGCATTGGTTCAGGTTTATTGACCCATGTTGCATATAGAGCTCCTGGCTATGTTGTTAATGCTATGTTTTGTATGAAATTTACAGCAGCAACCTTCTGGATTCAAATTCGGGACACCAACTGCTAGGAAACTTAGTGTGTTTGAACGCTATTTTTTGAAGGAGAAAACCATTGGGGTTAAGAATAATTACAACAAATGTTTTAGATTACAGATGACTTTCTAGCCATTTACTCAAAAAGGACGTACCGCTTCGATTCTTTCCTTCTATGCATATGCAGAACGAGATTGTTTCTAACCTCTGATTTCCAAAGGGCTGTCGAGGGGGTTATCTGCCTGAAGATCATAGCATTGCATTGTTTTCAGAGTTCCCAAGCAGCAATGGCAAAGATTTTCATGAAAAATTGCTGAGAATGAGTCTCACGCTCTCAAGATGGTAGAAAGAATATCCACATCCGCATCCAATATGTTTGAAAGTTGCAAACAGCATAAGGAGAAGATCCATTACAAAATTTGAAATTTTGAATTCAATCCATTTTCTAATGTATTTCTTTTTCGAGAACGCCGCCACTCAGATATGCTTGGGGTGATAATCCAATGCCTTGGAACCCAAGGTTACCACCATCAGGTTTGTCCAGGGATGGTGAGTCAGGGTCTAAGATTAGAACATTAGGCCGAAAGTAGTCTATGGACAATGGTGGAGGTATTCTAGGCCAGGGGTGGGTCAGGTCAATGCAAGGGGTTAGGGTAATGCAGGGTTGATCCAAACCGACTCGACAAATTACGGGTGTTGGGTCTAAATCTATATCTATACGGAATTGGCCTCGTATAGCCAAACTACCCTGACTCCCGAGTAGCCTTGCCCATCCTTCCTTTTTTTACTCCCCTTATCTACCTTTTCTTGAGACACCACGTGGTCTACTCCTAGAGATTCCACTCTCTCTTCTTTGCTTTGCTCTCTCCTTAGATCTCCTCCTTTACTTTCTTCTCCCTACATCCAAACAATCTGCCCGATGCTGGTGCACACCGGCGCCCAACGGCCTCCTCCTCTTCCTCTCAACCTCTTCTCCTTTCTCCTATCGGGACCCGCAAAACGGAGTTAAATCCCTTCTGTGCTTTACTTGTACTAGTCCCTGCATCAAGTAGCTAGTACACACAGATTCCAGATCTTTGAATCATTGCCATTACAATTCGGACAAATATTACATCAGAGTGCGTTACAAGACGCTAAATCACAGTACAAAATTCAGGCACGCAGGCCTTACACAGTAGAAGTCTAACATGTAGCGGAAGTCTTAACTGTCTTCCATAACTCCAAATGGAAGAGGCAAAATACAACAACCAATCCCACAGGCAAGCTGTAGTAGCGTCCTAGGCGTCAGAGAAATCTTCGTCTTAAACTTCAGCAATGAAATCTTCATCTTGGTACATCTCCTCCTCGGGATATGGGCAGTGCTGATCTAGATCTGCTCGTTGGAATGAGCAGCCTCGCATGAAAGATGAGGGTAAGTATATATTATACTCAACAAGCAAGGCTGACTAAATGCATATAAGGTTTACAAGGGAAGGATAGGGTTCTTTTGCATAAAGCCAGTTTTGCAAATTTGCCTAAGATTTTATAAAACGGTTTGAAAAGTGTTGAGGGAAAAACCAATATTTAAATTATTTTCTTTGAAACTCCGGCCTCGACCGGTTTTGCCCAAACCTGGCTACTCACGGCACCACCGTGCAAACATCCTCATCGCTCACAGCACCCACTGTGAGGAGATAAACCAAAACACACGACGGCGATCATGGTTTTCCTTTAAAACACCATTTTAAAAACAAAAAGGTAAGAAGTACCATGAGGCAGCTCCCCGTCGTCCGCCCATGACCGTGGGCACGGCTATCATGATAGTTGTACACTCTGCAGAGGTTGCACGCTTTACCCATGCGAGGTGGTTCTTCCTAGGGTGCCCCCAAGGAAAAATGATCACCACAAAGCCTTTCTCCAATATCCTCCTAGTTAAGGCATTCCCGCTAAGGTTTCCACTGCAATGCCCCTCCTGCGCCGATAGAACAACACCAATTGTCTATTCCACCGACTGGAATGCCAAAACCAGGAGTCCGAAGGATATTCAACCAGGGCCCGCCCATACATGCACACATGGTCGCACTGTTGTACTTAGCTCCTCTACCTCAAGAAATAGGTCCTTAGAGACCAGGGTGATTCCCACACTGGGCCCAAGTCTCGTGCTTGCTGCACCAACCTTGCAACCATTCACCCCGATCAGGTTTTATAAAACATTTTTACCCGATAGCACCCACTATCCCAACTACACCCATTTGCAAGCATGACAGTACCAACTGTCCTTTAAAATCCATATTAAATAAGCATTTGATATTATCATCATGTATCCAATTTTAATATGATTGCAATTGAGCATAGCTATTATGATCAAAACCTAATTCAAGGGTGTTGGTATTATTTTAACAATATTAATAATAACCTAGGGCAGTAAGGAATGATTTTATAACGGTATCTTTAATTGGGGATTTTTAGCTAACAACTAATCAATTAGCATTTTAGATTTTAACATAGCATGCAAGTTATAAAGTCTAGGAAAAACATTTTATACACATGGGAAGCAATGTTCAGCACTTGCCTTGATCAGCACAACCTTGGTGATCCGTCGCTAGAACCTAACAATCGCAACAACAACAATAAACACAAATTTCAAAAATAAAACATGAAATGACATGCATGCTCATGCTTATGCAAAAGTAACACAAAAAGTAAAGCTTATTTCTTTGTTCAACATAATATTTATTTGCAATTTTATTGAAACTAAAATTATCTAAATAACCATTTAAAGACATTTTATTAATATATTAATTAAGCAGAAAAATAAATGTTCTCAAATATTTGTGAAAAATTACAGGATGGTAGAACACATTTTTTATAAGCATTACGAAATTTATTTTGGAATTTTTGGACTTATATAATAGGAGATATCAAAATAACAACTAGGAAACATCAAAATAACAACAATTAACATGCCTCAAAATAATATAAAATAAAAACAAATTCAGAAAACTATGAAAAATTACTAGGACCTAGCTTTGGATCTGAAATGATTCTAGGAATTTATTTGAGTGGATTTGGATTTCAAATGAATTTTAGATGGGTATACAAGGTTGCAAGGATGATGTACGAACTAGTACTGCACTACTAGTTAATTATTTTGGTCCCAAGCACTCCATGGCTGACATATTGGGGCCGGCCAGCATTTGAGAGAGAGAGAGAGAGCAGTACATGGAAAGAAGCCGGAGCGGAGCAGCAGGGGTAGCGGCTCTTGCTGGCCAAGTCCCCAGCGAGCAGCGGCTCGGCTAGGTGGGGAATCGCATGGTTGGAATCCCATGGCAGAAGGAGCACCCTGGTGGGATCAATTCGATCAATGGCGATAAACATAAGTACAAGAGCGGCGCAGAGTTGCCTTGGCTGCATGCAGTGGAGATGGCTACATGGCAGTATCTGCCTGCAGCGGCGGCTGGAGCAACAGGCGAAGAGAGATGGTCAGCAGACGCAGCAGTCACGGTGGCAGCTCACGACAGAGGAATTCCGACCAAATTGGCCACGGGAGTGGAGTCTAAGGGTCCTAGAGGTGCTAATGAAGGAGAGGGAGACAAGGGGTTGGTAGGGGAGGCGACGAACAAGAGTCTCACCACACGAAACCGACGTTTTCGATGAACAGATGCTGCAGCAGATTTCGGCGAGGTATTCGGCGATCGATTTTGTTGCGCTCGTTCAACGATTCTGCGAGCGCTTTGTTGGGATGGATTCGCGATGAAGATATCCAGGATGTCCTCGGACGGTTTGATGAAATTCGCAGCGGGGCAGTGCTGAGGTGAGGAAGAGTAGAGGTGGCCAAGAATTGGGTGGCTGAGCTTCGGCGTTCGATTGCTGGAGCTACGGACATCAGATCCATGAGTTTCTATGCAAAATGGAACCGTGAGATGATTATCTAGGACGTCCCGGAGCAGTTTTGGAAACGGAGACTTACTCAAGCCGAATCGAAGAAGAAAGCAAAGGGGAAGAGGGAGCTCGGGCTGGGGATTTTAAGTGGAGACAGGGAGAGATGGGGGAGGGGCTTAGTGGCGTGTTGAAACCCACTAATGGAGGTAACTGAGGCTGTTAATGGGGATTCAAGGCTGGATTAAAGCAATGGGGAGTTTAGAGAGTTAGGGAGTGAATGGAGAGGAGAGTTTCCTGTGTGATGAACTCTGTGTGTGGATGAAACAGAGAGGGAGTGACAGGGAGATGAGGGGAGGTGGATTAGTGGCCATTAACACCACTAATGCCAGGTAATTGAAGCCAATAGGGGTTTCATGGCTGGATTAAGGCAAGGGGGGTTAGGGAGGTTAGGGAGTGAATGAAAGGGAGGTTTCCTGCGTGCTGTCCAGAGAGAGAGAGAGAGATGAAAACAAAGAGGAGGGAAAGAGAGGAGAGGTAGAGAGTAAGAATGACAGGTGGGGTTAGGGATTAAGGAAGTATTTAAAAATTACTTTTTCCTGATTTTCTCTTTTGACAACAAATTCCAATTAAACTTTTATTTTCTCTTTTTAAAACCCAAATACATTACTTTAATTATTTTATAGAATATTTGCAAAACAACTCAATTAATTTTTAAAGTTTTTTTTTAAAACAAGTAACATACTCATTTCATTGAAAGTTATTTTATTTAAAAAGAATTTTAATGCAATGCTATGCATGATGCAAATAAATTTTTGATTTTTGAAAATGAGGATGTTACATCTCCCAAGGTCTGCTCTACAAGCTTAGATCGTGCCAATGAGTTAGCTCCCACACCGAGGTGCTCCATCGTAGTGATGAGAACCGATACCGCCGGTGAGGCCAACTACGTAATGGAGTCGATGGGAAAGAAGAAAGCATTGGCAAGCTTGAAACATATGAAACACTTCATTAATGAATATACGTAACATTTGCCTACTCTTTGTGAAACATTTATTCGGATGGGTCGAAACATCTTGATTTTTGTTGTAAAACATTTCTGCTCTTATAAAACATTTGCTTTGTATGAATCGAAACATTTTTTCAATAACAAATGAGACAATTGTTTTGTCATTGTGAAACATTTGTTTGGATGGGGTGAAATATTTTTCATTTGCTGATAAAAGTATTTTACAATTTGTTTGCTCTTATGAAACATTCACTCGTATGACGTGAAACATTTTTGAATAGTTACATAACATGTTTGGTAAACTTTTGAATATTAGTTCGGACTCCCATATCTCCAACCTTCTATTGACACCAGATTTTGGCTCAAAGCCGTAATGAATTATTATCGGCTTAGGAAGTGGGGCTTAGGAAGTGGCTCAGATTGTTTGAGGTGGCCCAAGAGGATGACACAGTGAAGGAACGGATGGGCTTCGCGAAGGTGTCGGTTTGGAGTACAACTCGGGCCTGTATCTAGATTAGGATTTGTTTTAGTTACAAGTTTTCCTTAGTTCTTTTGGTCTGATCTGATTTCCTGATTTATTGAAAAGGTTAAACTTCAAGAGCTTCCTAAGATAGCTTCGAGATTTAGGTCCATTTCGTTTCACTTGCTTTTTAAAGCGTTTGGACCCACCTTCGAGAGAACGAAAAAACGGACTCAAAAAACCAAATCGTATGTCTTTTCAAAATAGAGATAAGCAAATAAGCAGTTAAGCTCAAAAGAACGCATAGGATTCTCTTAGTATAAATAGGGCCCTGTAGGGCGTGTAAAAGGGTCCCAAAACCAAAATAAAAATCTACTTTTTGCTCTAGTTCGTAGTTTTCGCCATATTGCAAATCCGACCGACTCGTCGTGTGCAACCTTGTCGATTGTGTTGAAGATATAACCCTCAAGTAAATATTGTCTCCGTTAAGTCTGATCTGCTACTTGTATTTACCAATTAAAGATCTTATCGAATCATTGTGTTTACCGTTTCGATTAAGTTTTAGATCAACTCTTGCTCTATCGACTCATAGTTGATTTGATCCGTTGGTTCTTAGCCAAATCGTCGTGCCTCACCTTTTTGGTTAAGAGTCAGCATCGCGTATCGGAGCCGATACCTTGAATAAGACCTATGCTAATCTGGCTAATAAGCCGATTGGGGGAATTTTACTGTGTTTACCTTGTTAATTGCAGGGCATATCGACTGGCATGCCCTGAACCCAAAGTTTGGAACCGTCAGGAGCCAGGTCCTTGGTCCAGCATTGTTGTTGCTACGGAACTTTCTGCGTCAACACCTTCAGACGCAAGTGATATTGGCATAATGCCTCAGTTGAACATCTAGATTGTCATAACTAGATTTTTTTTTATGTTGTATATGTTTTTGTTATAACCCTAGGAGATAAAGCCCAACCCTATTAGGGTTTAACTCTAGGAGTTTTGTGGGCAAAACTAAATCAGCATAGGACTATAAATATGAAAGGCACTCCATTATAAACGGTTGGACAGATTGAGATTTGAGATTAATAAAGACTATGGCCTCCATGTTATTGTGATGGCAGCATATCTTGTACACATGGGGCACCTGTGCACATGTGGTGCACATCAACTAACAAATATTACCAAAAATTCCAAAAAAATTTCTACATGTACTTCTAATTTTACTCCACCTATGTATAAAATTTTAAGTTCAGATTCATTATACATAAAGAGCAGCAAAAAAGAGAAAATTCTAACAAATTTATACTCTTAAAAGTGTCAGATTACTCTCTTTTTTGTTAGCGCTAAAATATAATGAATCTAAACTTGAAATTTTATATATAGGTGGAGTAAGATTAGAAGTACATGTACAAATTTTTTTAAAATTTTTAGTGATATTTGTTACTTGGTGTGCACCACATGTGCACAGGTGCCTCATGTACCTAAGATATGCTCCCTATTGTGATTGTTCATCTTGAGATTCATCTGTGAGAGAGCGATTTACCAAATATTATAACAGTTTTTTGAACTCTCAGATGGAGGACAATTGGACATAGTTCATAAGTTGGCCGCCCAACTTGTTTAGTTATGTTCTACAGGATTGTCTATTTATCATTCGAATGATAAAATCTTGAAATAAGTACCCGGTCTCGTCCTAGCTGGGCTGCCGACCCACGCTAGACTCACGACTCTCTGTAAGAATGGAACTAGATCATCCTTGGATGACGACATGAAACTGTCTTCACCTCAAGCATGGCGGCAGACAGGGTACGCCCGTAGGTCGTAACTACCCCTGAATTCCCAATACTTGCACTACCGCGCGATGGCCGGCGCGTTGTGGTGTTAGGAACTATCTCCCGCAGGCAGATAGTCAGTGACGTCACACTGTGCATCCCTGATGCACCTGTTTGGAGGAATCCACGATTCAATCCAGTCAGTCCACGAAGGGCCTCATCCTTATGCACTTCCTTCTTCGGCTAACTCGCACCCTCCGTGTGAATCACACGATGTGGCGGAACCCCTCCTTTTGGGGCAGCGCTCGGCATTACGCAGATCTCGCCGCGCTCCTCTTCCATGCACTACGTATGTGGGCGATTAGCTCCTCAAATCACGTAGCCCAGCTACTCCATCTCTTACCCAATGCCAGACCTAGCTTGCATTGCAGCACATCACAACCATACACACACTAGCATGTCAGGCCCAGTTTTCAATTAACCATATTCATTGTGTGATCATGTCCGGTGAATATCGGTTCACCGTTCCGAGGCAATTCTAAGCCTAAAATTAATAGTTGGACCTGAGCAATATCTAAGTAAGATTTTAACCAAGACTTAAGAGTCTAAATCAGTTTATTCAACCTAACCAGGCTAACAAGAGTGATCATCAAGGCCATCAATAGTAAGGTCAAATGACAGATGATTATAACAAGGCAATATCATCCGGGGTCAAACAATAACAAATAATAATATGGCATGATATATCATGATTAAGCAAACAGGTATAAATACTTAAAGAGCATGCAATTTAATACTGTAAACAATATACTTGGAAAATCTGGGATTCAATATAAATTATTGGATGTTAACTCGCACTAGGGAAAGCCGAGACTCTCCCTAATAAAAGTCAACTTCCTATAGGAGAAGTGTTGACTCGCCTGGATCCTATGAATCCAAAACCTGGGTCTTAATCTTCTGGCTGCTCCGCGGGGTCCTTGGAATCTATCACGAAGAGCCAAATAATTCAAATAAACACCAAAATATGCAGAAAACATGATGCATGAAATGCAATGCACGGTTGCTAACGTTGAAGATGGGGTTATGTAATACATAAATTCGTACTTATCTAGGATGTCCCATAAGCCTTCCTTAGTAATATGATTCTTACAGGTACGAGCAAATGTATGCATGCAATATAAGACAACCTTTAATATACATATATTTCCCAAAATACTTTATTAAAGATAAATTATGTTTTTGGATAGCGACGAGCATTGCTTGTGAGTTTGTCCAATTAGTATTACCTTAAACCAATAGACGGTTAGGTTCGGCTATATTTATTTAACTAAATTGGAATAATTTTAATGTTGGAAAATTTGACAACGGGCTATTTTATGAATCATTTAGTAATTTAGTATTATTCATGATGAAGTAGATGGTTCATATGATTCCTAAGATTGTTTTAATGTCATCACGTAATTAATTAAATCTTTAATTAATTATAGGAAATTCTAGCAAAAAGGGAATTCTAAAGTGACAGGCTGAAATTATAATTTTTCTTGGTTCTAGCATGTTATTCTATATTTTCTAGGATTTTCTGCTGTGTTTCGATCTTAGGGTTTTATCTACCACCCAATTATTTTAATAAAAAAGGAAATTACTAAAAGAGGGTTTTAATTACCCTAATTAGGAAATTATGCATAAATATCATGCTAAATTAAGTCTCAATATTTTAATAATTACCTTAATGTTTAACTATGTCTTTGCAAAAGTTATGATTTAATTTAAATCATTTTATATTTAACTTAAATCAAATTTGGTTCCTGTTTTATTAATATTTAAGGAAAAGGGTTAAACTGCTCAATTTAATTATCTAGAGAGCAATATTGATTCTAAAATTGTGCAATCAATTTATTAAACTCCTAAATTATATTTATGCTTCACTGGAACTTTATCATCATGTAAGTAAATTAATAACTAATTAAATAAGGTGGGAATTCCTGTTTTTAATTACTATTTAGTGGATTTTCTTTTAAATAAATAACTCTAAAATAAACTAATTATACTAGAAATGTATAAATATTGTCTTACTGTTTCCTACTTAATTTAAGATATTTTTAACCCCTTTTAACTAGATATAACAATTAAGTTGCTGTTTATAAATATTTTCCTATAGCTAGAATATTGCAGAAAATAAAATATGCTCTGAAAATTATGAAAAATTCGTGGGAGCTAGAGTACGCCCCAAGCCCCCGATCTATCCATTTTAACTTGTTTCACCTTAACCGGATGAACGACGAATTTTTCATGGCCTTGCAAAGGAGGAAATTTTCTCGTGCTTTGGTGGTTCTGGGTAGAAGCAACAGAGCATCGTCTTCTTCACACAGCAGCCGCAGGGCAGCAGCAGCACGAACAGCAACCCAGCAGCAACTGCAACCGCGTAGCAGCCAGATTCAGCACAGCAAGGTGGTAGCAAGGCACTAGCAAAGCAGTAGCATTGAGCAGCAGCGGCTGCATTTAGCAGCAACATTCAGCAAGGCAGCAGCAGCTAGAAGCAGCAATAGGAGCAGCTCCGGCAGCAACCAAGCAGCAGGAAGAAACAGCACAGTAACATCAACAGGAAGAAGAACAATAAGGCGCAGGAAGCAAGGAGATTAGATGGGAGGAAGAAGAGCGGCAACACGGCAAGATCACCTTGGTGCTTCAGCCTGCAGGTTGCTCCTCAGCATCTCCATGGCTGGACAGCTCACCAGGGAGATGGAGCAGACGCAGCAGAACTTGGGGGAGGAAGCAGAAGAAAAGAGGTGCAGGCTGGCTGGTGGTGGGCTGGATTGAAGGAATGGAGGTGGCCGGCTGGTGGAGGAAGGAGGCAGTGGCAGTGGAGGCACCGGCCAGGGGCCAAGCTGCGCTAGGGAGGAACGGCTTCTTGGGGAGTCGGCCAGGAGAACGGTGAAGATGGAATGGATGAAAGCAGAGGCGTGAAGCTGCGCCGGTGGAAAAAGGCGTAGTCAAGCGACGCAAGTGTGCTGCTAGGGGCAAGCACGCCACGGGGAAGCTGGAGCAGAGCAGAGACGCCACGGGGTGGGGCTGCTCAGATCTTTTGCGCCACGGGAGAGAGCAGAGAGAGAACAGAGAGGGAGAGAGAGCGCCGGGAGAGAGATGAATGAAGAGAGAGAAAGTGGCTGACTGGTCCAAGGGCAGTTTTGTAATTATGAATTTCTAGTGAATTTGTCTGAATTAGATTCCTAATAGCTCCATTAGGTTTAATTCGGTTTTGGAGTTCAAAATTTGATTTGAATACTTTAATTGGTTTTAAAATAACATGTAGACCCTATATCAGGATATATGATTACATCCATACCGATGGATATTTGAAATAAACGAGTAAATGCAAGTTCAAAACCCAAAAAGATTTTAAAATTATTTCCTAAATGCATGCATACTTTATTATTTCCCAGATATCCAAAATGGGGCTGTTACATCGATCGCTTGCTTGCATTGCATCATTGCCGTCATGAAGCTTCCGGACCAGCCTGTACTCTTGGCCGTCCCTGCTGCCTCTCCGGAAACCTGCCGCCGCCGCCCCTGATCGCCTCTCCTCCCTCCTCTGTTCCTCTCCTCCTCCCGATCTCCTCTTCCTTCCTCCTCTTCTCCTTGTAGCCCTTCTCCACCATGTCATGGGGTCTTGTCCTCCCCTGCCTCCTCCTCCATGGCCTCCTCCTCTCTCGTACTGCCGCTCTCTCTCCCCTCTCCATCTCTCTACACTCTCTAACTCTTCCTCTCTCCACTGTTTCTCTCTCTCCCTCACCGCACTCTCTCTCTCCCTTATCCAATATAGGAGCTTGTTTTGGGCTTTGCATGTGGTCTTGTGCCCATAGGCTCTGATGCTTGACCCATGAAGGTAGTGCCAATTTTTTCTTCTTCTTTTTTTTTAAAAAAAATTTAGTAAATAGTGATTCTTCACTATATTGCTATGACTCCATCCGATCTCCAAACCGGTGATTCCAGTTCCTAAAAATTTGTAAAATCCAAATCCACTTTCAATAATTTTTATGTAATATTATCTTATTTCCTGCATTTCCTATTGATAAGAAAATATTTATATATTTTACTTTCTCATGTTCATTCTTAAAAAAATAAATTTCCACAATAGTAAAATAAAATGAAAACAAGATTTATCCATTTTTAATGTGATTAGTTATTTTCAGTATTTTCTATTCAAAAGAAAATATTTATGTTATATATCTTAATTAGCTAGTTTCCATTTCATATGAAATAAAAAATTTTAGAATTATAAAATAAAATTTGCAAAATAATAAAAATAATAAATCTTCATTTTTGTATGCTCAAGATTATAAAATGTATTTTTGATAATTTCTAGTCAATAGAAAGTGTTTTATCTGATTACTTTTAAGTGATTATGCCTATTTAGAAATAAAAGCAATTTTCAAAAATACATTCATTAAATGCAAGCATTACTTTATCATGCCATGCATACTTATTCATTTACTGTTGCATGCATGTTTTCATACAATGTGTTGAAAGAATGTTGTTTGCAATCGCTAGATCCGGTCCAGTTCATGACAGAAGAAGAAGACCAAGCTAGGCAGCAGCACGACTTCAATCGTGACAAGCCTTTCCCCTAGAATCCTAATTTCTAGATTTTGCCAAAACTTCTAATTAATTAAAATATGCATATTTACCTTAGAAATTCCTAGTGCATGCCGTTTATTTATATGTTATGCACCTATTACCATGAAAAACTTTAGGATAAATTGTATTATATGTTGTCCTACTGTTTTTAATTGTTAATTGCCTTAGCAATGCTTAGTTAGACATCAGGGAGGTAATTCCCACTGTTAATTATGGTTATATTCCTCTTGAGAATGGTGTGTCGGAGAATGAGACTGGAAAAACTTGGTTTTAGTGGGCTTGATCACTCTTTAATTAAAATTTGACCAACTAATAATTGGGATCGGGAACGGTTAGAATGTATGGTGGGTGTCTTCGTGCACGAGACTTGGATTGGTGTTTGGCTGCCGCTCCAAGAATAAGGACCGACGATTGTACCGAGTTTAACCAAGATATCCCCGTGTGACCGCAAGGTCGGTATGGAACGAGCCTGATCTAGAGGGAGAATAACATTGGGTTTGTCACGGTACGTGCACTGTGGGTGAGGTCCCGAGGGATGCGTCACCGCCGGTGTATTGCCTGGGGGATGGAACTTCGGGATACTTGTGTGAACATTAGGTATGGTCGAAGCCCTCGGGGTACTTGTGTGGATATTAGGTATTACTGTGGCAAGGCCGAGGTTAGACTTTTAATGGATTTTATTATGATACCTTTTGGCGGGAGGGTACTGTATCTTCTGGGTAAAGCGTACAACCTCTTGAGAGTGTAAACCCATTCGAATAGCCATGCTCCCGGTTAAAAGTGACTTGGTGGCTCCTTACAACGTAGCTTCACCTTAATTAATATGATCCGGGTAAGGTTTTTCGGTTGTGTGCCGCTGCTAGCTGTTCTTGGTTGTTGAGAATGAGACAGTGTGCCAAGGCACTGAGAATTATTATGAGACAGGAGACTTTGAGACTGAGAACTTGGGTATGTCCAATCTTGAGAATTATTAATTATTTATTTCTGTATATTTTCTTAAATGCTTTTATACTTCTAGGTTAAAAGCTTTTATGCAAAATAACCCTCAGCTTTCCTAGGATGAACCTTAGCCTAGCCCTTTCTAGGAAAGACTTGCTAGCATTCGCGTACTAACCCCGCCTTTCATGCGGGGCTGCTCATTCCAATGAGCAGACCATAATCATCAGTGTTACTACACGGAAAGTGGAGAACTTGAAGACGAGGACTATCCCAACGCCTAGGACGCTACTACAGCGTGCATGTGGGATTGATTGTTGTATTTTGCCGCTTCTATTTGGAGTTATGGAAGACTGTTAGACTTCCGCTGTTATAAGGCCTTCGTGCCAGTTAGCGTACTCTGATGTAATTTTTATTCAAACATATAACGGCAATGATCCAATGTTCTGGAATCTGTGTGTACTAGCTACTGATCCAGGGACTAGTACAGGTAATGCACATAAGGGGCCCGACTCCATTTGGCGGGTTCCGACACGTGTCGCTTTGTTGCAAAAGCAGCGGCGGCGGCGGTCGAGAGATCGCTGCAGCAGCGGCGATGCGATCGCGAGAAACTCGGAGAGGTGATGGGATACAAACCAAGGAGAAAATTTTTCTGCCACTATCTAGAGTTGGCCTGGCTAAAATGCACTCTCGAGATGTCTCATTGCTTGCTCCACACTCTTCTTCTTCTAAGACTAGAGTAATTATTTTTTCATGGCAATGCAATATGTATTTACTACATAATTGAGTGACGTTTTTCTTGAATCGTTTGCATGGATTCATGGTACTGGCGAGTAATGTTACACTTGAATCCTTGCTCTTTTATTTTGGAAAATTTTGCACCTCACTGATGTTATATAGGAAGAAGAATTTAATTAAAAACGAATAAGGAGTTCTAAAGGAAATGCAGCACATGCATGCAGTTTCCATTGCCTGAAATAGATGCTTACATGAAAAATAACAGGCTCATATTTTTTATCTCATGAATTACCCATGCTAGTATGGTACAAATTTTTTTGTTGTCATTTTACTGTTGTTTGGGTTCAAACTACCTATTTGGATATTAGCATGTGGTCTAGTCTGTTAACGATTTGTAAACACTATTGTGATTTGTGAACTTGTGCTATGTGAACTGACTAGGATATGCTGTTTTCAAGTAGCCACAAGCTTTTTTTTGTATCAACTATCGTGTGACCTAGCGGTTTGAACATGGTTGGGTACTTGATTTATTTCAAATCCACTATTGTAGTTGTTTATCATGCGGCCTTGTATGTTTTTTTTGTTTACTAAAGTTATTGCGGACTTGCAGCCACAATTTTGTAGACAAAATGAAGTTTCTTGATTCATTGGTTGGCATCATTGCATATATCATTTATCATTGCCTGATTGGTTTACATTTTGATTCTTGAGGTAGTTCTATCGGCACTATCATTTGTTTCATTTGTGGGACAACATAAAATGCAACATATTATAAATGTCGATTATGGTATATAATATATTTGTATGCAGATATGTTTTTATTTCTGTAAAGAAAAAATTGCATTGTAGGTCCTAAATTTTGTCTTGCTTTCGCTTAGGTCCTTATCTCACTAAACCATTAAACCGCATGGTACACAAATTTGTCTTACTCTGTCAAGCCAGGTCAGAAACTGGTTTCCTGAATTGAAAGTCCACGCCACCTTGGTGGATTCAGGAAACCACTTTGGACCTGGCTAGCTTGACACAATAAAACAATTTCGTGTACACAAATATCCTGTTTCATGATTTGTGGGTCTCAGCGAAATGCAAGACAACCTTATGGACATAAAGTGCAATTTACCCTTGCAAAATATCATCCGTTCCTAAAGCATTCGTATATGAATTTGGCCAAAAAAAAAAGGGTGGTATGGGATATATCCATTTGCACCCCTAATGCTGCAGCCCTAATACTCTTATGTTTGCTGCAATTTTTGCTTCAGGTAAATCTGTACCATAATACAAGAACTTAGCTCTTGACTTCTTCGATATGGCTCCGGTATTCTTCGTACAATGTAACTCTATAAATCCTATTTAGAATATTTGTAGATTTGTAGAATTAGGTCTGCAATATACTTTATCTTCGACCAAGATTTATTTTGTCGATTTTTACTTTTTTTTAGATTCTTCACATGAAGAAGAGTCTGGATAGGCTATATGAGCAGGTATTACCATATGTTGTTATTGTGGAGATGGCATCGAGGGAAACATCAAGTAGTCCGCAAATTCTCTCATGTACTGGATTTGTCATATATAGAGATAGAAAGAAGAGTTTAGTTGCCATCCATAATTCCTTTCTTAGTCAGGAAAGAATGGTTATATTTGTTTCCTTTAGTGATGGACTCAGAAGATATGCGACTATCAATAGAAAAATCTCAAATCACACTATCCTGTCAGTGAAAAACAATGGTTGCCGCCATCGTAGTGTATCATTTAATATGGGTCATGTTGAGAGGACCATTGTCTTCACAGTAGTTTGTCAACCGGAGAAGGACTAGCGCTGAACACATATACTAGTGCAATTATGTATGTTTCTCTACTACTCTTTCTATTATTTTTTGTTATATTATTGTTTAATAAATTCTTTTTTTTCTCCTATAGTTCTCCTAGTTGTGCAGGGCTTAAAGAGAGATGGCACCGTTATTGCAGTCGTGGCACTCATTATTTCTTTTCGCTAAGCTGTCCCGCCAAGCTTCCTTGTGCCTGTGGAGCACCTGTGTTTGATTTCAACGGACTTGTTATTGGAGCACTTGAGTCTGGTGTTAAGAAGTCATTTGATCTAAAATTTGCAAAACAGTCACGTTCATTTGTTAATCAAATGGAAGACAAATTGCGCGACATATTTAAAAAGGTAAAATATGTTAAAATCTTTTAAGAACTCAATTAAAGCACTTGTTTTATGTGTTTATGTAATTTTCAATTTATGTGTATTTTCAGGTAGCTCACATAAAGGTGGAAAAAGGTAAAAGAAAAAGGCCATATCAAGGTGTTGAAAAACATGGACGACGACAAGGCAACCTTTCTCCTATTGACTACTAAGGACCCCCCACGACCCTGCCCTAGCTGACACAAGAGGTACAAAATTTGGACGATGCATCCGAATACGTCGATTTGGACGGTGCATCCGAACATGTCGAGTTTTCAAGCCAAGAATGACGACTAATGGTGTTCCTTGGTGTTACCAATAGATGTTGTTTTGCATGAAGATGACTGCTGAAAGTTAAGCACAATGTTCATTTTGTAATGCGCTGAACTCGAGCTATGTATTGTATGAAGATGACTGCTGAAAGTTAAGTAGAATGTGCCTTTTCTAATGAGCTGAACTTGAGCTATATTTTGTATGATGATGACTGCTAAAAGTTAAGCAGAATGTGCCTTTCGTAATGAGGTGAACTCGAGCTCTACTTTGTTCAGAAAATTATGCTGCTGAAAAAGCTAATGTATAACTATTCGTGCATGATTAAGATGACCAATGAGTTAAACTCCACAACATGTACTTTCGACATTCTGGACAGAGCAGGAACATTTTCCACATGAGAATCAAGTCAATCAGCAGCATTGTTTGTTGCTTTCTTTTTTTTTTTCTCAGTTGTATGGTCAATTCTTTGGTCCTTTCCTATCAACGTGGAGATGAAAGGAACATCCTGTCAATGCTACAGCACTAATGCTCTTATGTTTGCTGCAATATTTTTGCTTCAGGTAAATCTGTACCATAATATAAGAACTTAGCTCTTGACTTCTTCGAAATGGCTCCGGTATTCTTCGTACATTCCAATTCTATAAATCCTATTTAGAATATTTGTAGATTTAGGTCTGCAATATATTTTATCTTCGACCAAGATTTATTTTGTCAGTTTTTACTTTTTTTAAATTCTTCACATGAAGAAGATTCTGGATAGGCTATATGAGCAGGTATTACCATCTGTTGTTATTGTGGAGATGGCATCGAGGGAAACTGTCGCGCCCCTTCTCGGCTTACCTAGCGAGAACGGTCGGACCTGCACTAGGCCCTGGATCAGTAGGCTAGTGCAAGAGTTACACAGCTGGAATCATTTCATACATCGGTGTCCAAATATTACATAACAGCGATCATCCGATCGCATTAGTAGCAAACGGCATTTAAGCCTTAGTTACAGACCAAAGTTCATCAGAGTAGCGGAAATCTCCCAAAAGGCAACTTGCAAGTTCAAAAGAACAACAAAATCACACCAGCGGTGTGTAACCACACACGGCGGTGGAACGACTAAACCCTATCTAAAGCATCTACTCTCGGTCACATCGAGGATCTCCTTCCTCATGACAATCGTAGGCATCTTCCTCGACGGGCTCCTCCATGTCTAAAGATAGATATTTATGCGAGGTCGGTGTCATCTAAACACCGGCGAGCTAACACCAACCCAATGCATTTAGTGATAGAGGTTTCAAAGGAAAGGTGGGTTTATTTATTTGCATGAAAGCCGTTTGGAAATGAAAGCCTATGACTTAGCAGTTTAACCAAATTCCTGTCAAATTGATTATTTATCATATTTCCTTTTCAATGCACAACCAATCCCATGGCGGTTTCAAGCACTCGCCAAACGTTCTCTTCCCACTCCGCCATCATCTTCCGAGTGTGGCGCACTTGCTTAATGGATCACATTCCCACAAAGTACCGGTCTCGTCCTAGCTGGGCTGCCGACCCACGCTAGACTCACGGCTCTCAGAAGAATGGACCTAGATCATCCTCGGATGACGACATGAAACTGTCTTCACCTCAAGCATGGTGGCGAGACAGTGCGCCCGCAGTCGTAACTACCCTGAATCCCCACTACTTGCACTACCGCGCGATGGCGGCGCGTTGTGGTGTTAGGAACTATCTCCGCAGCGAGATAGTCGATGGCGTCTGCTGTGCATCCTCGATACACCCGTCTGGGGAATCCTTAATTCAGCCCAGCCATCCACTAAGGGCCTCACCCTTATGCACTTCCTTCTTGGCTAACTTCGCACCCTCGTGTGAATCACACGATGTGGCGGAACCCTCCTTTGGGGCGGCGCACGGCATTACGCGGATCTCGCCGCGCTCCTCTTCCATGCACTACGTATGTGGGCGATTAGCTCCTCAAATCACGTAGCCCAGCTACTTCTTCTCTTACCCAATGCCAGACCCCGTCTGCATTGCAGTACATCACAACCATACACACACTGGCATGCCAGGCCCAATTTCCAATTAACCATATTCAGTGTGTGATCATGTCCGGTGAATGTCGGTTCACCGTTCGAGGCAATTCTAAGCCTAAAATTAATAGTTGGACTGAGCAATGTCTAAGCAAGATTTTAACCAAGACTTAGGAGTCTAAATCAGTTTATTTAAATTAACCAGGCTACCAAGGGTGATCATCAAAGCGATCAATAGCAAAGCCAAATGACAGATGATTAATTCAAGGCAACATCATCATGGTAAATTGATAGCAAGTAAGTAAATGGCATGATATATCATGATTGAACAAATAGGCATAAGTACTTAAAAGGGCATGCAGTTTAATACTGTAAAATAAAGACTTTAGAAATCTGGGATTCAATATGATATTATTGGATGTTAACTCGCACTAGGGAAAGCGCATACTCTCCCTAGTAAAAGCAACACTATTAAGGATAAGTATTAACTCGCCTTGGGAATTAAAGTCCGGGTCTTGTGTGGAGTCTTCGAACAGTGTTTCTGGATCCTCTACGTCTAATCGGAGAATCAACAATTCATCATAAGCACAATGCGGCGAAGAAAAGAATGATGCATGAAATGCAATCGAGGTCGCTCGTATTTGCTCATTTACGATTCCTATGTTTAACTATCTCTATGAATCCATATATATATATATATCGAGAAAGTTTCATGATCCTTCTAAATAATGAATCATAGCGGAATGGCCGCGAAGTGCTAGTGAGATGATGCACATGATACATATATATATATATATATATATATATATATATATATATATATGTAATGTAATTTCTACCTAATTAACCCAATAGGACAAAATATGGTTTTATCGTCTTTTAGAGTACTTTAAATAGTTAGAATATGTTAACTCGCATTTTGTTTGAAGTATTTCCTTCATCAACTTATTTAATCCTTATTATCTTAGTAGAGTAGAATTTAAGTGGTGTGTGGGTTATAATGGTCATATATGCTCTATATATATATATATATATATATATATATATATATATATATATATATATATAATCATGATGTTGCATGTTGTAAGATTGAATTGAAGCAACAGATTTGCTATTCTAACATCTTTGTGTAATAGCTTAATTGAATAGGTTCATAGACTAGGTACGTTAAGTTAGTTATTCATGTTTCCTAATTATACCAATATTGAGTTAACATGTAATTAGGAAACATATCATAGGTTATATTATATTCACCTAGGTCCAAAAAGTCATTTATCGGTATCCATGATTTTCTTATGTTTAACTTAATTGTTAATCTATTTTCAATACATAACATTCTATTTTTGCTTATTTCTATATGAATTAATACCCTAAAATAAGCTTAATGAATTTAATCTAGGAACCGTGTTCTGTTACTGTGCGAGGTACTATTTTTAATAACTCCAATACAAGCCCTAGTATTTATCCTAATTTTTCCAGAATTTTTAAAGATATCTACCTATTTTAAATAAATCGTTTCTAATTCTTGTTTTTGTTTTATTAATAAAATCTGGAAAAAGTCGATGAACGATCTTGGGTCGCCCGCTAACTTCGCGGCGAGCCAACCACGTCAAAAACGCTTTGGGGCGTAACCCATGACGCGCGCGCCGTGGCGAGCGCCTCCGCTAACCTCGACATGTGGGACCAAGGGCCCACATGTCGGCCGACGTCAAGCCGCCGCGGAGTTTTAAAACCATGAAGGCCGACACCGGGCCCACTGTCGGCGACCACGCACGGTGAAGTCGCACGGATCTTGGCGCGGATCGGACGGCTCGCCGTCATCGTCTTCCTCCGGGCGGCGCCAGACGGCCGAGGTTTAGCCGACGGCTAGCCGAGCTAGGTGCACCATTTGGGGCGTTCTTGAGTGCGTTGGAATCGGCGAGCTAACGCGATCTAGGGTGCCCTCGTCGAGGCCGAACGGCCGGACGGCGGAGCCATGCACGCGGCGGAACCGACTACCGGCGGACATGAGTAAATGACCTAGGGTCAAGCTTAGGGAAAAATAAGCGCGCGCAGAGCATCGGCGGACTACGGGAGACTTACCACACGCTTAA
This sequence comes from Olyra latifolia, assembly GCA_036346145.1. Lineage (NCBI taxonomy): Eukaryota > Viridiplantae > Streptophyta > Magnoliopsida > Poales > Poaceae > Olyra > Olyra latifolia. Next base: position 32,310,703 of record CM070531.1, read on the forward strand.
TTGGGGTCAAGGGCCCAAGGTGGACTGTCGACGAGGGGGCCGAACAGAGGAGGCGGCGCTCACGGTCTTTGGGGAAGACCAATGAGCCTGTACCAAAAGAGGAGAGCACGGTGTGAGGGGAAGTTAGGCGAAGCTCACGGAGAAAGGAATTGCCGCGAAGCTCACCAGAGATGGGGAAATCGAAAAGGGGGAAGAACCGGGCTGCCGGCGGTGGCGAGAGCGTTCCGACTAGCTCGGAGCGACTCCGACCAATTCCTTCGGACGGGAGCTTCACGAGGCCATGGCGAAGCCAACGCGAGTCAATGGGGAGGTTAGGGAGGTCTGGCTTGGGCTGTCGACGGTAGAGTGAAAAGAGGGAGAAAATGGCCGATGTGGTGCGGTGCCATATAAGCTCGGTCCGAGCTCGGCTTTTGTCCTGCGGTCATGAGAGTGTGTGGGATGGTCTCGGAGGAGTTCTTGCTCGATTATTGGGTGGGCGGTGGCTTGCTTGCTTGTGAGTGTTTGAGCCGGGCGGCGAGGGTGGCGTGCGCGGGCGGCATTGCCAGCCTGAGGGAGCGGCGGTGCCAGGGACATCAATGGCGCAACCAGAGCAGCCATTGGGCAAGGTGGACGGTGCCTGGCGGGCCCTGACACGGCCGGCCCGACAAAACGGCTCGGTCGGCCACGGCGCCAGGGAGCGGCGGTGAACCAGTGGCGGGAGGTCACATCTACGCAGTGGTGGGCCCGCAAGAGCTAAGAAGACACACACAAGCAGCCAGAGAGGGAATCGCCGGGGCGATTTTGGCAGCCGCGAGGTGGATTTCGCCGGCGGGGAGCAGAGCAAGCCGAGGCACTCACTTGCCGACGAAAATGCTCACAAGAGCGAGGCGAAGAAGAGGCTGCCAAATGGGTCCCACCAAGGTTCCAATTGGTCAACAACTGAGTCAAACTCTCTATTAGGGTTTAAACTAATCTATAGAATTTTCCTGGGATTTTTAGAGCAATTTATCATATTTAGGCTTATGTGAATATGTGTGTACATATAAATATATATATATATATACATATATATATATATGTGTATGGATGTTTTATGAATATGAAAATATATTCCCAATTTAAGGTCTTATTAGAATTTTATATTTCAACAATTTCCTAAATAGTGCTATAAATTATAAATTCTTATGCAAGGTTTATTCATTAGCTATTTAGTGATTTATTCAAGTAAAAATCATCAATTTCTAATGGCTTCTAAAATCTAGAAATGTGTGTTTGTCACATAGAAATTTCACGGGAAACGTCATAGCTTATGCAATGGTACAGAAGTGTTTTCAAAATATTAACACAACTTTGGGCTGTTACAGAAACATCAAGTAGTCCGCAAATTCTCTCATGTACTGGATTTGTCATATATAGTGATAGAAAGAAGAGTTTAGTTGCCATCCATAGTTCCTTTCTTAGTCAGGAAAGAATGGTTTTTTTGTTTCCTTCAGTGATGGATAATATGCGACTACCATTAGAAAAATCTCAAACCACACTATCCTGTCAGTGAAAAACAATGGTTGCCGCCATCGTAGTGTATCATTTAATATGGGTCATGTTGAGAAGACCATTGTCTTCACAGTAGTTTGTCAACCGGGAGAAGGACTAGGGCTGAACACATATACTAGTGCAATTATGTATGTTTCTCTACTACTCTTTCTATTATTTTTTGTTATATTATTGTTTACTAAATTCTTTTTTTTTCTCCTATAGTTCTCCTAGTTGTGTAGGGCTTAAAGAAAGATGGCACCCTTATTGCTATCGTGGCACTCAGGATTTCTTTTCGCTAAGCTGTCCCGCCAAGCTTCCTGGTGCCTGTGGAGCACCTGTGTTTGATTTCAACGGACTTGTTATTGGAACACTTGAGTCTGGTGTCAAGAAGTCATTTATCTAAAATTTGCAAAACAGTCACATTTATTTGTTAATCAAATGGAAGGCAAATTGCGCGACATATTTAAAGAGGTAAAATATGTTAAAATCTTTTTAGAACTCAATTAAAACACTTGTTTTCTGTGTTTATGTAATTTTCAATTTATGTGTATTTTCAGGTAGCTCACATAAAGGTGGAAAAAGGTAAAAGAACAAGGCCATATCAAGATGCTGAAGAACATGGACGGCAACAAGGCAACCTTTCTCCTATTGACTACTGAGGACCCCCCACGACCCTGCCCTAGCTGACACAAGAGGTACAAAATTTGGACAATGCATCCGAATACGTCGATTTGGACGGTGCATCCGAACATGTTGAGTTTTCAGGCCAAGAATGATGACTAATGGAGTTCTTTGGTGTTAGCAATAGATGTCTTTTTGCATGAAGATGACTGCTGAAAGTTAAGCACAATGTTCTTTTTGTAACGCGCTGAACTCGATCTATGTATTGTATGAAGATGACTGCTGAAAGTTAAGTAGAATGTGCCTTTTGTATTGAGCTGAACTTGAGCTATATTTTGTATGATGATGACTGCTGAAAGTTAAGCAGAATGTGCCTTTCGTAATGAGGTGAACTCGAGCTCTATTTTGCTCAGAAAATTATGCTGCTGACAAAGCTAATGTATAACTATCCGTGCGCGATTAAGATGACCAATGAGTTAAACTGCACAACATGTACTTTCGACATTCTGGACAGAGCAGGAACATTTTCCACATGAGAATCAAGTCAATCAGCAGCATTGTTTGTTGCTTTCTTTTTTTTCTCAGTTGTATGGTCAATTCTTTGGTCCTTTCCTATCAACGTGGAGATGAAAGGAACATCCTGTCAATGCTACAGCCCTAATACTCTTATGTTTGCTGCAATTTTTGCTTCAGGTAAATCTGTACCATAATACAAGAACTTAGCTCTTAACTTCTTCGAAATGGCTCCGGTATTCTTCATACATTCTAATTCTATAAATCCTATTTAGAATATTTGTAGATTTAGGTCTGCAATATATTTTATCTTCGACCAAGATTTATTTTGTCAGTTTTTACTTTTTTAGGTTCTTCACATGAAGAAGAGTCTGGATAGGCTATATGAGCAGGTATTACCATCTGTTGTTATTGTGGAGATGGCATCGAGGGAAACATCCAGTAGTCCGTAAATTTTCTCATGTACTGGATTTTTCATATATAGTGATAGAAAGAAGAGTTTAGTTGCCATCCATAGTTCCTTTCTTAGTCAGGAAAGAATGGTTTTTTTTGTTTCCTTCGGTGATGGATAATATGCGACTATCATTAGAAAAATCTCAAATCACACTATCCTGTCAGTGAAAAACAATGGTTGCCGCCATCATAGTGTATCATTTAATATGGGTCATGTTGAGAAGACCATTGTCTTCACTGTAGTTTGTCAACCGGGAGAAGCACTAGGGCTGAACACATATACTAGTGCAATTATGTATGTTTCTCTACTACTCTTTCTATTATTTTTTGTTATATTATTGTTTACTAAATTCTTTTTTTTTCTCCTATAGTTCTCCTAGTTGTGTAGGGCTTAAAGAGAGATGGCACCGTTATTGCTATCGTGGCACTCAGGATTTCTTTTCGCTAAGCTGTCCCGCCAAGCTTCCTTGTGCCTGTGGAACACCTGTGTTTGATTTCAACGGACTTGTTATTGGAATACTTGAGTTTGGTGTCAAGAAGTCATTTGATCTAAAATTTGCAAAACAGTCACGTTCATTTGCTAATCAAATGGAAGACAAATTGCACGACATATTTAAAGAGGTAAAATATGTTAAAATATTTTTAGAACTCAATTAAAGCACTTGTTTTATGTGTTTATGTAATTTTCAATTTATGTGTATTTTCAGGTAGATCTCATAAAGGTGGAAAAAGGTAAAAGAAAAAGGCCATATCAAGATGCCGAAGAACATGGACGGCGACAAGGCAACCTTTCTCCTATTGACTACTAAGGACCCCCGCACGACCCTGCCCTAGCTGACACAAGAGGTACAAAATTTGGACGATGCATCTGAATACGTCGATTTGGACGGTGCATCTGAACATGTTGAGTTTTCAGGCCAAGAATGACGACTAATGGAGTTCCTTAGTGTTAGCAATAGATGTTGTTTTGCATGAAGATAGCTACTGAAAGTTAAGCACAATGTTCCTTTTGTAATGCGCTGAACTCGAGCTATATTTTGTATGAAGATGACTACGGAATGTTATGTAGAATGTGCCTTTTGTAATGAGCTGGACTTGAGCTCTATTTTGTATGATGATGGCTGCTGAAAGTTAAGCAGAACGTGCCTTTCGTAATGAGGTGAAATCGCGCTCTATTTTGTTCAGAAAATTATGCTGCTAACAAAGCTAATGTGTAACTGTCCGTGCATGATTAAGATGACCAATGAGTTAAACTTCACAACTTGTACTTTTGACATTCTGGACAAAGCAAGAACATTTTCCACATGAGAATCAAGTCAATCAGCAGTATTGTTTGTTGCTTTCTTTTTTTTTCTCAGTTGTATGGTCAATTCTTTGGTCCTTTCCTGTCAATGTGGAGATGAAAGGAGCATCTTGACCAAGCTCAAGCAGTAGCACTTTGTAATTTTTCGTATGAAATCAGTGAATGGCAGCAGCACCAGTTCTTGTATGTAGCAAAAAAACACCAACTGGATGGGCAAAATATACTTTACCAGGAAAAAAAGCAGTTAGCAACAGCATCAGTGGAAGTAATCCTAGCCAAGAATGATATTGCTATATACAAGCTGCAAAGTATCATTTCTCCAGTATCATTTGTACAAGCTGCAAAGTACATCCTGCCATCTCAACAAACTAAAAAAACGAAACCAGCAAGCTTATTCTAATTTCACCTAGTGCAGACACAAAAATTACATATGCTACTCATGTTGATTTCATACAGGAAGTACAAATAAGTGCTTGTGTTCAACTGAAACAAAGCAAAAGCAATCAATGTTTGCAATTAAATTTACAAAGCAACAATCCTTTCGATATCTTTGTTGAATTGAGTTGCTTGCAACTTGAGGAGGAGGAATCTTCCGTCATGGCTGATGCGGCTCCATATGGGGGCACCACTGTTGCCGGCGGCAGCAACGTCGTGTGCAGGGGAAACCGTCCAGTGGGAAGGCACCATGTGAGCGTATTCCTCTCAGCAACGACGGCACCTGTATGTGGGGAAACACTCCAGCGACAGTGGCACGATGTGTGGCTAGACCTCTTGGCAGCGGCTGCTAGGGTTTCGACCCTGTGGGGGAAGGAGGAAGGAGGAAGCAGAGTGGCCGCGTCGTTCTATGTGAAGGCAGCGGTGGCGGCGGCGGTCGAGAGATGGCTGTAGCAGCGGCGATGCGATCGCGAGAAACTCGGAGAGTGCTGCGATACAAACCAAGGAGAAAATTTTTCTGCCACTATATAGAGTTGGCCATGTGACTCTCGAGATGCCGCCACTCCGCACGTTAGGGCCTCGCTAGTTTGCCATTTTGATTTTTTTTAATCTTTTTGCATTTACCGTACAAGTGAATTGACTCTTCTACCCTTTTTCCTTCTTCTTCCTCTGGCCACCATGCTCGGCGCCACCGCTGGCCGTCGCCGTTTCTCACCAACTCCGCCGAGCCCCGTTACATCCATGCCGCTGTCGCACTGTTGCTGCGTTGCCTCAACCGCACAGCCGAGCGGCCGCAGTCATTGGCCACCGCGCCACCTAGGAGACCTGCCGCTTGCGCTGCCTGGGAGACCTGCCACAAACCACGTCGAACCACCGTCGTCGCTGGCTACTGTGCCGCCTGGGAGACCCACCGCCAACCCCGTCGAGTCGCCGTTGCGTCCCTGTTGCCACCGTCGCTAGCCACCGCGTCGCCATCAGAGACCCGTTGACGTGTCGCCTAGGAGATCCGCCGTCGCTGGCCCGCTGCCGTGCCGCCTTGGAGACCCGCTGTCACTGGGCACCGCGCCACCATGCTGCCTCAGACGCCCTCACTACCATCCCCATCCTCATGGCTAGAGGAAGAGAGAGGAAGAACCGAAGAAAGAGAGAGAACTAGTGAGGAAGGAGGGGCAAAAGGGTCCATTCCTATGCCTAATAAATGCAAAAAGATTGAAAAAGATCAAAATGGCAAACTGACGAGGCCTTAACATGCGGAGTGGCATTTTACCGAGCAGCAACTCGAGAGTGGCATTTTAGCGAGGCCAACTTTAGAGAGTGGCAGAAAATCAATTTTCTCGAAACCAAGCGACGCAGGGTTCCGTGAGGGAGGGGGAGACGGAGCGACTGGAAATGGCGTTTGAACGAAGCAGTCAGGTGGTTTTGACGCACGCGTGCAGGTGCGCTGAGGCCCCAAAGACGGCATGGCCCCATCGGAGCTTCGCGCTCCCTCTCCTGGTGGTGGCTCAATCTCAGCCAAGCAGCGCGCCTGCCAGATGGTGGCGCAGCTTCCCGATGGTAGCAAGGTTAGATCAGTGGCGCCTTCCTATCGAACCCAATGGTACCCATTTGGGTCCGGTCATCGGGTTCAGATCTAGGTCCAAATTTGTACCCACGAAGTCTTTGAGGTCTGGGTATGGGTAGGATGGTCGGGCCATGGGTCCGGGTACATGACGGTCAGACCCAGAGATACCTGACCCAATTGCAATCCCTAGTACGTAGAGACGCCTTTTGGGATAGTATTTTGTCCACAATTTTGGGATTGATAATGAAAAGTCGATAGATGAGTCACTTACCTGTCCCTCTACCAAACCATAGATGACATTTAGTGTCCCTATACCAAACCGTAGATGAGATTTTTATCTCATACGGCTCCTTGTTCAATTCTTTCAATTCATTCGAGGGTAGGATTACCACAACACGCGAGCAGTATGGAATATATATAGATGATCTCTTGTTCACAGAGACATACGCAATTATTGAGATCAATCCGTAGATGCTACCACCAAGTAGTCCAGAGTAGATGAACTTTCTTTTACTGTATCGAGCAGAAGCAGCAGCAGGAGATGGCTGGTGATGACAGTCAGCCTGGAGAGCTTGAGCTGCTGCTTGAGGAGCGGGCGGAGGTAGACGTGGTAGCCATCTGGAACCACCGTCTCGTTTGAGGCTTTGAGCCATGCCTCCTCGTACAGCGCCGGGTACACGTTGCCGTCGTACAGCCCAGGAACTGACCCCAGGAAGTGGTCCGTGTAGTTGAACGCATCCACCAGCGCCACCGCGTTCGGCCGCACCGGCACCATGCATGCATGTCAATATATCATGCCTTAATTCTCTCCATAAAAAATGCCTGCCTCTCCCTTTCCCTGGAATGCTTTAATGCAAATCCTACCTGCCCGTAAAGCTTCCCGAGCTGCTCGTTTGTTATGCACCCTGTCTCACCGTAATGCACCCTGTTGCCAGGAAGTCACCCAGGTGCTTGTGAAGAAGATGCAGAGCACACATATTGCCCAGGTTCTTCAGCTGATCCTTCACTCCGTGACCCGGAATATCCTGCTCTAGCTTCTCAACGAACCTAAGCACAAGGAAAACAACAAATCAAAAACTTGCTTCACAACTGCAACAGCTCCAAGCATCCCGACCCATGTTTTGTTGAGAAGAACAAATGCTGCATCCTCAACAGGGTTCAAGATTTACTCATTTGGTTACAATGATCAGCTGGATATGAGCCACAGCAGCCTCAGGGGAGACTGGAGAGCTCGGAAAAAACCTGCAATGCACAAGATCAGATATGTACGTGAGTAAACATAACCTCCCAATAGATTTTAGTAACTAAACACAGCATGATTTTCTTTTAATATGTGCCTTTTTGAAAGCACCATGCTTTAATGGTTCTACATCAATACGTGTGACACCAACCTTCTTCTTGACTTGGTGCCTTCTTATGTTCTGGGCACGATTTACCGCCATCCTCAGAGCCCTAGTTTCAAATTCTTGTATGGCAGCAGGATTTAACCATTCCTCAGCTGTCGAGAATTGTGAAAAGATGAATTAGTATGATTATGATGATGGCCACAAGGTCAATGTCTGCCGCACGAAGCTTCAGACAAATATCACATATACAGTTGAGAATTCTTCAATATAAGTACTGTATTTTGCCCATGTAAGCTGTTGTGCCAACAGGTTGCGTTCCAGAAGCCAATTAAGAAACGGTCTTCATTAGAAACCTGGCAACCTGCAAAGAGCACCAAAGGTTATGTCTATTCTATAAAACTGAGTGAAGTAAAAACAGATTAAAAAAAATATTTGAATATGTGACGTCACCTATGCTCAAGGGTTTTCCTTACCGGCCGAAAACCAGTGATAAACCGGACATTTCGGTTTTACTGGTGGGGCGGCCAAATAATTTGGCCCATTTTGTAACGCTCGTGCGGGCGCGGCCGCAACAAATTTCCCCACTTCCCAATCCCTCCGCCTCTACCTTCCAGGCCGCCGGCGCAGCCTCCGCCTCACGCGCAGGCCGGCGCCGCCGCCGCCGCTGCCCTCAGCCCCTCACCTCCCCGCCGCCGCCTCACGCCCAGGCCGTCCCCGCCGCCGCCGCCGCCGCCTCACACCTTCACCACCCTCGCAGGCTGCAACTACTCTGAAAATTTCATCCCTTATGTGAGCTCAGTTGCTGCGATCTCCAGGTAAAACAAATTCTTCCAGTGTCTTACAATCCTAACTATTAGATCTGTTACGGTAGATGCGTTAATTAGTACCTGCAATATGTTTGGTGAAGGCTATGAGATGTGTGAATGCGTTAACTCGTATGAGATTGCTGTTACTGACGTCCAAGTTTGTTTTGATCTATTCCCCCTCCCATGTTTAATTGTTTGGTAGTTGGTTTTGAAAATGCCATGGCGTTTATTGGTCTGGATGAATGGTGTTATTTGAATATGTCGGTCTCGATGGCTGATTAGATATGATTGCATTATTGAACGAAATCTTATGTTATATTGGTTAAGTTTGTGGCGGCATCTCCAGATTAGTCATACATAATTTGTTTGATTAGGTCCGTGTGTAGTTTGCTCCTAGTTTCGTTTTGTCAGTGTTATATATACTAGCGCGGTTTGGATTTTACATGCTTCTCTAAAAGTTGGTCCTTCCTCGTGATAATGATCCGCAATTTGTGATGATTAATTGATTAGGGATAATTTTTAGCAAATTCGTGAAAAAATTTTTTAAATTTTTTTGAATTTGGTCCGATATATCCGATAAATCATGTTTACCGGTGACCTCTGGTAAATTTTTTTTACCGATAAGGAAAACCCTGACAGCTCAACTACATAAAGGAAAGAGTACTAGTACCACAGAACTAAGGAATAGCACACTAACCTGCAAGAGCAAAACAACATTGTCCCCTTCATAAGTGCAAGCAGGCACATAGACAGCAAACAATTCAGGATGCCTGCTGCTATTCAGGTAATCATGTCCACCACAAAGCTTTCGGCATTCTTCAATTGCATCCTGGATAACAGAGAGAAACTAGCGTTACTACAGAGCAGGGTTTGAAAAATCGATTTTACACCAAAAATCGGTCGGGCCTGATTTTCGATTTGCCACGGCAAATCGCGGAAAATCGGTTGAAATTTGAGTTTTGAATTTTAAATCAACCGGAGGTTTAAAAAATCAGAAATCGCTTGTTTTTTCGATAAATCGGTCGATTTCTTCGATAAATCGACCGATTTCTTCGATAAATCGTTTGAAAACAAAAAATCGGTATTGAAATTTTGAAATCTCGAGCCAAACTTCGATAAATCGGTCGATTTCTTCAATAAATCGACCGATTTCTTCGATAAATCGAAATCACTTGTTTTTTCGAGAAATCGGTCGATTTTATCGATAAATCGACCGATTTCTTCGATAAATCGTTTCAAAACAAAAAAATCGGTATTGGAATTTCGAAATCTCGAGCCAAACTTCGATAAATCAGTCGATTTCTTTGATAAATCGACCGATTTCTTCGATAAATCGATCCAAACTGATTTTTAATTTTGAATCAAAATTTTAAGTTTAATTCGCGATTTGCCGATATCGAGCCGCCGCGATTTTGCGGTAAATCGCGGCAAATCACGATTTGCCGACGATTTTTGAAACTGTGCTACAGAGTACAGACCAGCAAATTGTGCATTTCATTTATGTTATATAACCTGACTAGACCACCGGAGTGTTAAACCCCCACATATAAACTGTTATGGGACAGTTAAGCAAAAAAAATTAGACTGTTCAAATGGAGCATCAGGAATATAACTAAATTCACAAGATTTCCTATCAAATTGAAAAGGTTGGGAAATTTTCAAGCTCAGCTCATGGATGCCATGTTATAAAAAATACCCAATAAAAATAAAGCAGAACCTGTATGCGTATTAAACAAGTAGGCTCTGTTTGCACAATCCGTATGACTGGTAAACAAGTATAACTGCAATAATGAATTAATTCATTAACACGTACTGCTGTTACAGAGGTTGTCAGCGCCTTTAGCCCAGCAGTACAGGCATGAGCCTCTTGCAGTGTTGAGAAATCCTTAGCATCCAGTTTGTGTGTGACATCCGTGGTACAGCCACTCACCCACAAATCTAAATGCGTAAGCTGAAGCCAGCAAAGGAAAGAGCCTGCTTTGTTGAGTTTTGTAGTTCAGGACCTGTAACCAGTTTAAATCTGTTAGTCACTTCACTTGTCGGTGGTGAGAAGAGCGTTATCATTTATCGAATTTCTTAGCACACGACTGATTTAACTTTTGTTAGATAAGGGTATCAAAATATTTCAGAAATGCCTTCTTATAAGAACATCCAAGAGGATGTGTCTTATGTCATGTCATAGATAGTGCCTTAATATCTTAATTAAAAAAATATATAACAAATCAGAAAGGGCAAATATTATAGCATCTGAGTCTCTAGACCTCCAACTTGAGCGCAACTGCTTCTGGATAGCTCTATACCTTACAGCAATGCAAACAGGACGGGACAAAGCCTTAGAAGCATCTCCAACAATTGATCCACGAACAAAAACCATTGTCCCATAAAGCAGCTGCTCTGGAACATCTGAGTGTACACATTTTCCCTCCCTCGTAACTTGTGAAAGCCTGAATGAAACAACCCACAGAACATCTCAGAAGGGTTACATTAAATTATCAAAATATGATTGATAAATGTACCAGCGTGGATGTGATAATCCAATGGGCAAAACTCATTAACATTTGATCCCTTGGAATGCGCACATGGTCAAATCGCAGGACACCATTATCCATGCTGTTGTATGCACCACTACCAAATTTTCCACCAGTTTCACCAAGTGTAATACCAGGAAGTGGGGACAGGGAGTGATCCTCTAAGCTCCGTAGCTGCACAGTGAAACCTGAAATAAGGATGCACATGAGTCGCAAAGGAAGATGCAATCAAAAGGTCTAAAAAAATGCAAAAAGACTCACCATGTATGCCGTAGTCCTTTCCTTTAGTTATAAGATGAGCATACACGACTGCATGAGTGGAAGCTTTTCCCACGCCACCAGGTAGGGCTGGAAATTTGGGCTCGGGCTCGTGAGCAACTTAGGCTCGAGCCGCTAACGAGCCCGAGCCGAGACTCTGCAGCTCGGTCATTCAACCGAGCCTGAGCCGAGCTGGATAAAGCTCACTGGAAGCTCGTTCCGGCCCTTGAATCCGTGGGCCTCCTCGCCTCATCCTTCGCCTTGTCTCCTCCGCAGCTTCGCAGCCGTGCCTTGAATCCGCAGTGTCTCTAGTCCTCCTTCCCCACGGCTGCGGCACGGCGGCCTTCTCCCCTACGGCGGCCACGGCTCCTCCAGTTCCCCTCCTCCCCCACGGCTACGGCACAGCAGCCTTCTCCCCTACTGTGGCCGGTACGCCCTTCTCGCCTGCTCCTCCATCGTACTAGTTCATTCTTCTTAGGCTGAGGCGGATTGGGGCCAACGACAGCTCCGTCCCTCGCCTCCTCCACCCCTAGCCACCCCCGCCTCTCCTCTGACCTGGATCTGTGGCGGCACGCCTCCTCCTCCAGTGGGCCGGCTCCACCGACGCCTCCGCCGCTGCCCCCTATGCCCTAGACCTGCGGCACGCCGGCACGCCTCCTCCCATGGCAGGCTCCATCGAAGCCTCCTCTGCCGACGCCAGCTCCGCCCCCATGTTGCCTTCTTTGGTTGCCAGTTCGATCCAAGGACTGCTGCTTCTTTATTCTGGATCCAATGGACGCCTGGACAAGTAAGCACTATTGCCCTAAATCCTAATCCGGTAAATTCCCCATCCTGAAATCCCCTCACCGCTGTCTCTTGGCCGCGCCGGCCGCCGCCTGCCGGTTCTCAGACGGACCTCCGCCTTGTCGCCGCTGCCTCTTCACTTCTTCGGCAGTTGTCTCGAGCCCAGTCCCATTCGATGCTGGCCACCCGTGGACAGATCCGCCAAGCTCCTCGTCTCCACTTCCCCAGGCTGTTGAAGCCGGCACTCCCGCGCTGCATCTGGCCGTCAAGCCTCTCGCTGTCGTTCTGCTCGTCAGTGTTAGCCTTCGTTGCTGCTTTAGTTTTTTTCTTGGTGCTGCAAATTGAGTGCATAACTTAGCTCTATCGATTGCGCAGTTTCTTTTATCACGATGGCTGTTGAAGTTGTTGATACTCCCTTGTATAAATAGTTCGCTAATTGTAACTGCCGACGGAAGGTTAATGAGATTACTGGATAAATGAAGAAAGCAGATGCTTTTAGTGTAGAGATAGCCAAATGGTACACATATTTTGATCTAAAATCATCACATGAATGTATAAAGATTATTTAAATTTGGAGGGAAAACATTCTATTTTCTTATTTCAGTAATCAGATTTCCTGAGATTAACCATCACAAGCTGGCATGGTGATGTGATGATTTTAGATCAAAATATGAAATGCATACTTTTGTTTAAAGGTAATATCCAAAGTTGTCTGCTTACTTTAGTTCATGGGTCATATTATCAGTAACAAACTGGATCACTATCTCTAGTTTGGACAAGAAGTAAAAAACAATCACAAGTTTGGATCACATTCACGTGGTTGCTACTCCCTTGTATATAGGTTTCTAAGTTACAGTATGAGTCCTTGCTTGTTGCCATTGTGTTCTAAAAAAAATATGATGCTGATCTTCTAATGGATGGCCCTCAAGTGGAGTTTAAAAGTTACTGATCTGAACCGGCCTCTGTTTCTTAAGGAAGGCTGACTTAAATCCCTCCTTCATAAAAAAAAACTTCAATATCAAAAATAAAATCAGTACAGAGCTTCCAGAGACAGCTCAGAATTTCAAACTGAATTTTGTTCACTTTGATAGGAAGGCTGTTTCTGAACATTAAAAAAGCTGGAGAAATATACCAATTCTTCTCACTGCATCTATTTTCTAGAGATAATAGAAATATATATTTATGTGGCAGGTATTATTCTGCATCGTCTAGAAGTAACTGGACTTAAACGACACGCAAGTTTTTCTTTGTTTCCTTGATTTGGTGAGCCCCTAACGTCTTTTTTCACTTCTTATGCAGTCTAGATACATTGATCCAGTTTTTGCCATGCTTCTAGCTAACGAGGCTTCCACCCATAAGACCTTATATGAAGTTCTATCTGTGAATGAAGATGCTACATATGATGAAATCCGTGCGGCATACAAGTCTGCTGCTTTAAATACACATCCTGACAAAGCTCAGATGGCTCTCAAGTCATTTGTGTCTTCCAGTGAGCAACAAGAATTTTTCAGAGTGCAGGAAGCATGGGAAATTCTACGATACCCTAAATCTCGAGCAGAGTATGATAAGCAGCTGCAATCATCCAGAGACCTTGAAATTATTGCATCTGAAATTGAAGTTGAGGACATGATTGTTGAAAGCACTGCTGATGCTGTGGAGCTACTGTACCCTTGTAGGTGTGGTGATTATTTTTCTATCACTTCTTCTGAACTTGGTGACATGGGAATTTTGGTCAGTGAGGATGGAGGAATAGAACTTCAGGCATCTGATCCTGTATCGGCATCTGTTGTGCTGGGATGTGGCTCTTGTTCTCTTAAAGCAAAATTGATTATAAATAAAACTTCATGATACATTTTTGCCTCTGGCTGTATGTTGCTCAGCAAAAATTGATTTAAACATGTCACTTTCCATTTTCTGGAAGCATAGACATTTGATCGTCCACACAACATAAGTGTGCACTAATAGGGCAGTGTTTTTTTTCAGTGTTTGCGTTTGCTTATAAGATGGAAATTTATAGCTCCTCGACATCCGAGAGATCAAAAAATTATAGAAAAAATGGTTTTGAGAGCTTTGAGAAAAATATTAAGATTTACAAAAATTGGCTACTAAACATCAAAGCGTTTGGTTTATACGAAAATAACAAATTTTCAGCTTATAAGCAAACGCTGAAAAGAACCGTCTATAAGCTTATTCATTCTCTTTTGTATATTAGCATCAGATGGTTGTAATGTAATAAATGACGTTTTGACCGTTATGCTCATCTAACCACCTTTGTCAATTCGAGCCGCTGGGAATTTAAATGTGCTTATATGGCAGTTATTTATACGTCTCTTTTGGTTAATGTTGTTGACTGAATTAATGTTCTCACCAGTCACTTGTTCACCTGTACAACAGCCAAATTGAATGCTTACTGACTTGGATAGTTGGATGCTGTGTCCCTAACAGTCACTTAACCCCAAAAAACAAACTTCCCAGTGGCCGTCCTTGCTCTGATTAATAGTTCAGCGGTATCTTGTAACCGTGTCTGTACTGCTAAGCAAGGACACGATCCTATACAGAATAGCTTTGTGTTGCATGGTCATGCTAGCAGATAATATTTCAGCATCTATTGCCTGTAAAATTATATCTGCCGTTACCGGCAAGTCACCTGTACAAAGAGTGTGGTCACATCTCTCATCTATGTTACTTTCAGTGCATTTTGTATTTTGCATATGCGTATACTACTTGCCATGTACGGCAAAGTCTTTGTACAAAGGCAGCCTATCCTTCTTGTTTTTAGTTGTTCAAGTAATCTTGCACTTTTCCTACTGAGTCTAACTAGACAAACCGAGGCATTTCACTTTCGGAATCACATTCTCACCGCACATGATCCTTAGAGCATCACAATGCATCTCTAGAGGAGAGATAGCGATTAGTCTATGTGTATTATTCACAGATTATTTGTTTATCTCCGGTTTCTAAAACATAAATGGTTTGGTATTTTGAGCTCTCTTTTGTTATGAAGATATATCTTAAAAAACAAGTCAAACCAAACGAGTCAAACCAAATTGATTAGACTTTTCAAACCGTTAAGATCTTGAGAGAAGCTCCCGAAGTTTAACCAATCAACAAATGAGGCAATCATAATCATCAAATCACATCAGCTAAGCTTAGATAAACAAATGAGACACCACTATGCATTCCATGCTTGTGTAGCCCCAGGAGCTTATAAGCACGACAAGAAGTTGTGCTAGGCCGCCGAGGCCTCCGTGGGTCTCAACTCAAAGAAGCACTATGGATGTCTTTACACATATATTCGGAATGCAAAAAAAGAAAAGAAAAGAAAAGAAATCTTTCCACGCCTTGGTCTTTGATTCCCCATGTCCCTGAAAGCTACATCAAACCACTATCAGAAATGTTGGCTTGCATTTCTTCCCCCTGCATCTTATAATCTTGTACGAGAAGGCTGCATAAATTCTAAGCTTCTAGCTCCCTCTCCTCGGTGCCCTGTGACTGTGACCTCGTCGTCGTTCAGAACCCTATGCCTTCGGTTTCGTCTCACACTTGGCATAGAGTGGGTGCGAGGTTGGTTTAGCGTTTGCTTTAAGAGAAGCCGCGAAAACTACGGCCATGACGACGAACACTACCCATGCATGTATGCACCGTGGAAGTAAGCCGCCGGAAACTAGCTACGGATCGATGAGCGGACGCTAGCTAACACGCATGATCTGACGCTGCCACGGCAACTGCAAAGCCACATTCGTGCAGGCCGCTCCAAGGTGCCGTCGTCTTCCTAGCTAGCTATTAACACGTTAATCAGATCGTGCATTCATGAGTACGCTGCACGGTTAGTCCTCTCGTTTTGAATTTAGTGCGGGGTGAATGTAGTCAGGAAGCCAATAAACTTGTCCAAAACGGCGACGTTTCACCGGAAAAGTATACCGGTTTGGTACCTCGATCGGGTCAAGAACCTTGTAGTAGATTATTAAAGAACAGTTCTGTTTGTAGCTGTGGACATGTGGATGTGTTCTCTTGCTGAGGCACTGTTTATGCTAGGGCCGTTTTGTAGAGCTGAATTTATCTTATTAATTATTCACTAAAACTAAACTTTCAATGTTTCGAACCGTGGTTCAAAAACATAAAACTGATAATCGAAAATGGATTTGAGAATGTTTATCTCTTGACTTCGATATTTTTGAGGAACAACGTCAAAAAGTAAATCATTCAAAAAATAATCAATAATTTAAGAAAAAAGCTACATAGAAGAAGAAAACCATGAGCGTTAAGTTACTAATGCAAAGCAGACTTTGGCCACTGGACATACTACTCAATAGAGGATGCCCACCTTTGCTCTTTCTGTAACATTGACCTTGAGATGGTCACACACCTCGTCGTAGATTGTCCTACCATCCACTCCATCTGGGCAGACGTATCTACTTGAACTAGATGTGATGCAATCCATCCATCTACTTGGAGACAAGTTACTACTCTTGTAGACTGGTGCCATGACCATATCCACCACATAGAGGCATTCAGAAGAAAGGGTGTGCAGTTGTGCACACTCTGCTCATCCTTTCTTGATGGGAGATTTGGTGCGAAAGAAATAGGAGAAAATTTCAAAATACTCCTAGAAGCACTGCTCACCTGATCCAATCCATCCATGATGTAGTCAGATTGTGGTTCCATGTAGGAGGACACACATTGCAACCCTTCTGCTAATGCCCCTTCTTGGTCTTTGTCGTCGCCTCCCTATAACCCTCCATTTTTCTGCTTCCTGGCTTGGAGGTGGTCTAACACCTTCACTCTCCTTGCAATTATTTCATATCCTACTTAATTTATGCCAGCTTCACTGGATCTATACAAAAAATAATAATTTGGATCTTGTGTTGAGATTCATGCTTCGAAGAGGTCATGTTTCTCTTATCCAACAATGTTGTTTGTCGTACCATTGAACTAGGACTTAACTAGTTCATCGGTTACGGTTTATGTTCACCGGAGTATGAGCTTAGAGATAGCATGGTGCTAGGTAACGATGACAACATGGTCCAGTGAGGTGGCAGCAATGACACCGAAGCCATGGGTTCGAGGAGAACAACAGGACTGAAAAGAACAAGAGATGATGGTTCTGACGATGGTAGTCGTCAGAAATGAGGGGATCGAGGGAGAAATCTCATCGAAGAGGAGAATGATAGGTGGCCCTTTGCGGCTCGTTGGATATAGGGAAATGACATATACGAGGAAAGGACTAGATGGAGAATCTAGTTGAAGGCCTTTGCGAAGTCGATGGAAACAGTGGCTCTGCGGTGGGAGGTGGTGGACAGAGAGTGGTTGGGGCGGTAGCTGCTAGGGTAGGGCGCGTTTAGGGTTGGGATTAGACAAGGGTGGGTTTGTGTAACGCCCAACTCCAATTTGGCTTAGGTCTACCCATCCTTAGGGCCAACACATATTTGCATTAGCAACCGTGCGTTTGTTTGGTTTATAGTCAATATCTCCCATCTCCCACGTTAGGGTTAACTCAGGGGTTGAATTGCAATTGGGGTTAGGGTTTATATGTAGGTGAGTTGCATCTCCAACTAGCAAGGTGGTACTAAACCACATCATCCTTGGACCTATTCATCATGGATCAATTGGGTTCAATTCTAATTGGGACGGGTCTCTCAATTTATGTGAAATTAAAGGGAGTAACATTATTGGTTGAGGCTCCATTTAGTTGGAAGGAATATTCATGGAGAATTTTTTTAAGGGATTAGGTTCCTATAGGAACTTCTCCTATGACAAGAACGAGTTTCTTCAAGCATGCCATTCTGTTGTTTAATTCATCCTATCTTTTGTTGTTTTGTAATTCCTTAGTTTATCAGGTTTAAACTTTTAATATTGAAGATTTTTGTATTGGGTGTCTGACGATGACGTAGAGGTCAGAACTTTTTTTCCATTATCTTAGAAAAGGAACTTGTCCTATTGGCTGTTGAGGTGTTTGGAACGAAGGAAAAATTAGACAAAATTCCACAGAAAAGGAAAGAATTATGTACAAAGCAAAGAAAATAAACACATGAGGGAAAAGCTAAAGGAATTTTCCATATGGTTTGGCTGATGGCATGCCTTTTGCAGCCTTGGAGAAAAAAGTAACTGAATGTGATAGAAATGGAGAGACGAGATAAACAAACTATTTTTAGTTAGTTTTAGAAAGTTACTATTTACTTCTATACTTTCTATGGAATTCAGGTATGCTTCCAATTTATGAGTTCCAAACCCCATTTCTATAACTTTTTTTTGTAGTTTTTAATCATTTCATTTTTTTTTGCCTTTTTTATTCCAATGATTCGATTCTATGTTCCAAACAGGTTCTAAATCTGGATGCAACAGCTGGCCTGAAAAAATAGACTAAAACTTAACAAAACTGCAAGCTTCCTTCCATTCGACTTCCAGATGGTAGAGTACGTGTAACCAAAAGCGCGACATTCTTCATACTGAACAACAAGCATTAGAAAAATGTAAATTCTATTTCGAACTGGACGCCGCAATTTCTAGTATACTGTCGAGCTCAAATATTCTTACTTAGCCTTCAACCCTAAGGATTACAAACTGTGCAGGCTCCAATACGATCGAGAGCCTCTCTTTTAAGCTGCAGGGCAGTTATCATGCACGTCCACATCCCTCCTCTAGAAACGCATTCTCAGACATCAACAAGCTCCCATTTATACGCACAAGGCACAACTCCTCACCAGACCTGAAGCACCATTGATCGATCGATCGATCTCATGAACGTTGCACTAGAAGCAACTCGATCGATCGCTGCAGCATATCGATCGATCCCTTGCAAGGAACGATGCCTTGCTTGGCGCAGGACTACCACCCCAAGCTCCCGGCCACTAACCAGTACTGCAAGTCCCTCTCCTCCCTCATCAGGGAGACCTACGCGCACTGCCATGTCCCCTGCGTCAGGATCCCCGCCGCCGGGTGGAGCTCCGGCGAGGACAGCGACGACGACAGCAGCCTCGACGATGCGCTCGACACGAAGCAGGTGATTACAGCATCGCATCGCGTGTGTACATGTGCAAATACAAGCTCTTGATCTAGCTAATACGTGTTCTTGCGTGGATGGTGCAGGTGATACTTAACGAGATGAGGAATCGGCAGATGAAGAAGCGGTCGAGGTGCAGCGTGGACTCGCCGACGATGTCGAGCCCCTTCTTCTGGTCTTTCACTCCGCTCGATCCAAGAAGCGTTCTTGAGAAGTTCTCAAGTCCTGAGAAGGAGGAGGAGCAGGAGCAGGAGAAGGAGAAAGACGAGGAGAACGAGGAGGTTGGTGACGATGACGGCTGCAACGCCGACGACGAGAGCGAGGCGTTCTTCTCGGTGAAGAGCTTCTTCACGCGCAGCACGAGCCGGGCGGCGACTGTGGCGTCGTCGGACATGGACCCGCCGCCTCCGCTGCGGTCACCGGCGATGTGGGAGGGGTTGCGGGACTGCGAGGGGTGGCCGTTCGGGTTGTGCCGTCGCCCCACCGTCCTGCCGCTGCCGCCGCTGCCCAGCACGCCGGCCGACTCGTGGAAATGGCGCAAGCGGAGCAGCAGCAGCCTCACCGCGAGGCCTGATAAAAGCCCAGCTCCTGCTTACAGTTACAAGACTACTACTAGTGCTTAATCGGCGTCCATGCTAGCGAACACTGCTAAGATGTGACGATGTCTGCAAGTATTATTCACGTATAGTTAACCTCGTTGTGTGGGAGACGATTGGAGTGTTCTTCTTGTTTTCTCCTTCGAATGATTTGCACTTTAATTAATTTCTAAGTGCTCATGTAATCGTTTTCTGAATAATAACTCATATGTATTCACGATTCCGGAGTTGCGTGTTGCAGTTCTTGGTTTCTATCCAGAGGCCAGAGCCCTCACTCTCCCTCGATGTTTCAAAGAAAAATGATATAGCTTTATATTCATTTGATTTAATTTTTTGTTATTGTTCTTTTTATGAAAGTTCTTTGTTCCATTTGGATGTGGTAAAGACAGAACTTTGCACTACAAAATGTAAAGGCCGAATAAAGTAAAGCAGGAGCGCACGGTTGGCTAGCTTTACTCGATACTGACATGACCAAAAGTTAAAAGAGAATGCCAAAGCAGCAGCATATCTTCAGAATTGCTTGGAGGAGCCGAGCGGTCCACTCCAAGCTCGACAGCTGACACTATTCAGTCTACAGCTCTGAAATCTGAATTCTGATCCGATGGGACCAATTCTGAGCAAATTGAGAGGCCAGAATTCAGAAACCCAGAGAATTCAATGAGGGCAAGGCAATTGCCTCATCTGTCAGCCTAAAACAGTTGTGCGAGTGCGACTGTGCTGTGCATGCAGAGTTGCAGAGGGCGCCACAGCTTTGATTGTCAAGAGAGCTGCCAGTCTTCAGCTAAGAAGATTGCATGTTGTCTCATTGACATGTGGGAGTATGACAGACAAATTCGCGTGTTTTGAACGTATCCGTACATTTTAGAGGTCACTCGACAGCAGTATGACACATGAACAATCAAGGAGCTCTAGTTAAACAGTTGCACTGAACTGAAGACTGACGCAGTAGTACAGTCTGGTACATAAAAAATTGCCCCATGCAATATGCGAAGCTAATTAAGCGCAGATCCTAGAAGACTAGGACTAATTGAATCCTGCAATCCACAAATCAAGAAGACAAGAAGCCATGGGATTGCAGCTAGGGCGACATGTAGGAGTTAGCGGTTGTGAATTGTTTATGACAGACAGTTGGGATGAGAACAGTTACATTGCCACTCTTTCCAAAGGATGGTCCTGTACATTTTTAATTGCAATTTTTTTATTTTTTTAAAGAGACTTTTTCATGATAAGTTGTTCTGAAAGTGATCGGCCCTATTAGATTTTTTTGATATGGAGGATTAAAGGCACCACGTCCAGGTGATTACCGGTCCTGTTTTTTCAGCGCAATTGGGACATATTTAAACTTGACATTTGCAATACAGTGAGATGCTTCTCTTCGGGCAGATTGCAGGTTCTAACCTGAAGAAAACTATGCTGGTTTTGATCCCAAAGGTGCTGAATGCTCATGAGCTCCGTAAGTTTCGCCCTATATCTTTATGCAATGTTATATACAAAATAGGGTGGAAGGTTTTGGTTAATAGGCTTAAAAGGATCCTTAATGAAATTGTGTCTTTGGAACAAAGTGCCTTTATACCAGAAAGATTGATTACGGATAATGTTCTTATTGCCTTTGAATGTCTTCATGCTATTAAATCAAGAAAGAATCAGATTTCTCCCTATTGTGCTATTAAGGCTTGACATGATGAAGGCGTATGATTGTGTGGAATGGGAGTATGTTAGGGGTGTGCTTCAAAAGCTATGCTTTGCATATGAGTGGGTTCAGATGATTATGGGTTGTGTTACAACAGCAAGCTTTAATGTGAAGATTTATGGACATTTGTCACAAAGCTTTAGCCCTAATAGGGGTAATCGTCTGGGTGACCTAATTTCCCCTTATTTTATTTCTGTTGTGTGCAGAAGGTTTTTCAACTCTCTTAGGAAAAAAAAAAAGGAGGAGAAATTGATTAGAGGCATAAAGTTTGGTAGAAGTGCTATATCTATTAATCATCTGCTTTTTGCAGATGACTCAATTATTTTTAGAGGCCTCTCAGGAAGGTTTAACAAATTTGGAGGATGTTCTTGATAAATATGCTCTAGGCTCGGGGCAGCGGATAAACAAGGAAAAGTCTTGCTTCTTTGTTACACGAGGTTTGATGGAGCTCACTAAAGAAAGGATTCGGAGCCATGTGGGTATTGACAGGAAGGCTCAAAATGAGACTTATTTAGGGATGCTAGCTATGCTTGGATTCAGGAGGGATGGTTGTTTTAAGACATTGCTTGAAAAGGTCAAGAAGAGGTTGAGTAATTGGAATGAGAAATTCTTATCTAGAACAGATAAAGAAATTCTTATCAAGTTTGTGGTACATGAGTTATTTTTGTCTTCCAGTTACTCTGTGTAAACAAATTGAAAGTGTTACGTCAAGTTTTTTGTGGGGTTCTGGAGCTCAAAAGAAAATACACTGGTCTGCTTGGGTGAAGCTTCAAAAAAAAAAAAAAGTGAGGTAGGGTTAGGTTTCAAAGACCCCATAGCTTTTAATCAAGCCATGTTAACCAAGCAATCCTGGAAATCGCTGGTCAACCCTAATTTTAGTCTTAAAAGCCTGTATTACCCTTAAGGGGAGTTTTTGCAAGCAGGAGTACCCTCACAAGCCTCTCATCCTTAGCGTAATATCAGTTTTGGTACAGAGCTGTTAAGGAAAGGACTCATTTGGAGACTTAGGAATGAGGAGAGTATAAATGCAGTGCAAGATCAATGGATTCCGTGGGAAGGGTCTATGAGACCACTCGGTGCTGATAATCTGAATTTGAAGGTAGCAGATGTGATACACAAGGAACCAATGGTATGGGATGATAGTTTAATAAGGAGCTTATTCTTTGATTATGATGCTAATGATATCCTTTGTATTTCTCTGCCATCTAGTCCGATACCGGATTTTTAGGCTTGGGCTTATACAAAGATAGGCTATTACACTGTCAAGTCTATGTACTCTCTGAGTAGGGGACTTGCAAATCAAAATCATGGCAGAAATAGTGATCAAGGGGAACATCTTCTATATATCATAGCAAGGCTTGGAAGAAGATATTGCAGTTAAACATTCCACCCATACTGGTACAGAAAACCACATCACTGGTGATTCGTAACGCTTATCACCGGCGGTTCTCGAACCGCCACTGATTAAGCAACAGTGATAATATGGGATTATCACTTGCGGTTCTCAAACCGCCAATGATAGTAGTATCACTGGTGGTTCTTTGAGTGAACCGCCAATGATGAGGGTGAACCGCCAGTGATGAGGGTGTTCAAAAACACGATTTTGGACAGTAAAATTTGACTAAAAATTATTATTTTGATCCGAATAGCATCCTTACACCATCTACCACCGCATATATAGCTTAGTACTTTTTTCATGTGAAATTTAAACTACGCATAACTAGGATTCGAACTCAGGTCCTCTTGCCTCTAACCTAGCCCCTCCTAACCTAACTCAGCCCTCCTAACCATCTCACCCATTAGCACATTTTGACATATATAAAATATGCATATCATTTAGGCCTTCTTTTCTGAATCTTTTAATAACTTTTTCACTATACAAATGACGTTAAATAGAAAAGCTGTCAACTACAAAGTTGTATATCTTGTCGAAGGCTACAGTTTTCATGTAAAGATTGTTTCTATCTGACTTCATTTGAATAAGTTATAATTTTTTTAAAACTGTAATGATTATTTAGGCATCTACATTGCCTCAAATGGAAAACATATCAACTACAAAGTTTTAGATCTTGTCGAGAGCTACAATTTACATATAAAGTTTATTTTTATCCGAGCTCATATGAAAAAGTTATAAAATTCAGAAGATCTAAAAATTCTAAAAATTACTTTCACTCGCGGTTCTTTTAGAGAACCGTCAATGATACTTTTACTATCACTGGCGGTTCTAGGATTGAACTGCCAGTGATACTTTTACTAGTGGTTTTCTTATAGAACCGCCAGTGATAGTGAAAGTATCACTGGCGGTTCTAGGATTGAACCACTAGTGATACTTTTACTGATGGTTTTCTTATAGAATCGCTAATGGTAGGTTCACTATCACTGGCGGTTTAATATCACTGGTGGTTTTTCAGGTTCTTAGCGAGACGGAGCAGGGTGGGTCATATCACTGACGGTTCTAGATGAATTTGTCAGTGATGAAGGGTCAAGGATGAGCATTTCTGTAGTAGTGCCAGGTAAAGGCATTTTACTTGGTGACTAAGCATGCAAAATCTGCATATGGGGCATAATCTTACTTCTTGGAGAATCACTAGTAACCCTACATGTATCACTTGTGCCCAACTAGAGAATGACAAACATATTTTCTTGGAATGTCTCATCACAGTTCTCTTCTGGGAATTCATTGTAACATTGTTTCCAGAATTTATTTGTCCTACACAGAAGGATGAAGGGACCTTTTAGTGATATGATATTAGACTCTATGAGCAATTCCAATTCTGACAACTTGATAATTTTCATCTTGGGTTGCTCGGAGTTGTGGCAGCGGCGGAATACAATGTTCTTCCAAGGCATTCCAGAGGATATCACATCGATGGCCTACAAGGTCAGGAAGTTGTATGACGAAATTTGTCAGAATGTGAAATCAAACAAATCTCCCCAGTTAGTCGAAGAAAGATTGGATGCTCCTGAGGAGGGACTTATTTGTGTGGTGGATGCAGCCTTCGATGCTTATATGTAGACAACTTTTGGGGCAGCCGTTTTGTTCAATGAGAATAAGGAGGTTGTAGCCATGGCTATCAAAAATCTGGAAAGTTCCAATGACTCGGAGGAAGTTGAGACGAAAGCGATTCTCCAAGATATGAATTTTGTGGCTAACCTCAAGTTGCAACAAGTTCACTTCAAAACAGATTGCTGCAATGTAGTTGAAAAAGTTGACCTACCAGTCCAAGATCTTTCATGATATGGTGTTGCGAGCTAGAGCCTTCAAGGTATCCAAAGAGTGACGCTTGGGTTCTAGCGGTGGCGAGAGGTGGAGGCGACACATCGAATCGCCTATTTGGAAATGGAGAAGATGTTGGATGGTGAGTGGAGTGGCCGAAGTGCTCAACTCCCTCTAGAGTATCAGAAAATGTTGGAAGAGGGGCCGAAGTATTCTGTGAGCCAGTGAGCTTAGATGGGTCGAGTTTTGGTCGTTTACTAGTCAGCATACTCCCTCTAGAGTGTCAACAAATGTTGGAAGAGGGGTCGATTTGTGTTCTGTGGGCCAGTGAGCTTAGATGGGCCGAGTTTTGGTCGTTTATTGGTCGGCATACTCTTGGCTTTAATGCTAATGATACTCTTGTAACACCTGATGTTATGCATCAAGTGCGATGGGTATTGTTCGAAAAAAAGATTTTTTATGCGTGGTTCGGGTCCTAATGTTGCCCCAAGGTGGAATCTTAGAATGTTCTGGACGAGGAAGTGCTATATTTTGGATTGATATTTGAAGTAGTATGTTCATGCTGAGGGAACATATGGGTAGAGTAAGTAATAAAACATTTTGATGGTTCTGTTAATTGAACACTAAATCTTATTTGTATTAGCACATTGTGCAGTAAGAATTTGTAATGTGCCAAGAACTTTGTTTTAGTGAAATGAGATATCTACGGAAGTGTAACCTTACAATGTTGCTTTTACAAGATGCAGAACAACCATATATAGAATGACTTTGAAGACTCCGGATCAGGGTTATTTGTGTTTCTTATAGTATTCGAGGTGATTGAATTAATCAATGGCATCCACTTATAAGGGATTTCTCCATTTCTTCCCCTTGATAGTTATCTGTTTGTCTTGTTTATGGTCAGCAATTTACCACTTGCTATTAATTTGATATTTGCAGGTAGGATATCCTTTTACTGGCGGAGGTCTAAAAAAATTATAGTACAAGGCTTCTGTATAGAAAATGTCTATGTTCCATGACCTCGAGGCACAAGATGGGATGGGATAATGATGTCCTGGAATGTTATTCCGGGCACAAGGGAGGATGCCGTGAGCTATGTAGTCCTGTTTCTGCCATCTATGCTCGTCCAAAATTAGTTTCTGATATCTTAATTCTCTCATATTCCCCCCATCGCTGTCGCATTTGTTGTTCCATCTTGAATCCTTTCTCTATTGTTGACTATGTCGTAAAGATTTGGGTGTGTCCATTCTGCTTTCAGCGCAATCACTTCCCTCAACATTATTCCTCAATCTCAGGAAACAACCGTCATGTAAAACTCTTTTCTTAATTTACAACTATTTACACATCTGCTCTAGAAACAGGCCATGCGGTGCCATCAATTTTCATTTTTGTTGTCGATACTTGCATGATTGAGGAAGAAATTGGTTATTTGAAGTCCTCACTGGAACAAGCTGTTGGGCTGTTGCCAGATAATTCCCTTGTTGGATTCATTAATTTTGGGACTTATGTGCAGGTAATGGTTCAATATTTTGTCAATAATGATCCATTCCTAATTGTTTTATTCAATGATTGATAATTTCATTTAGTAATATACTTAATATTGGTGTATATAGGTTCATGAATTGGGTTTTGGCTTGTTGCCAAAGTCGAACAAAGGTCACCAAGGACCAAATATTGGAGCAAATGTGCTTCTTTGCAAGGAAGCAAAAGCCCACCGCAGAGAGCATTGCTTGGTTCCTTTTGCTTGTTTCTGAATGCGAGTTTGTGTTGAATTTAGTTAAGAATCATCAACAATGTATAGGAAATAATATTGTCCACTATTGTTAATTTTCAATGTTGTAAATCCATGATATGATTTCACTTTATGTGTAGGTCATAAAAGAATTGCTTGAGGACCCTTGTGTTGGGTAGTGGACAGCACCAGGCACAATTAAAATCCCTTCTTATAATAAACATTGAGGATAGATTCAACCAACAAATTAGCAGCAGAATAAGTAATTTTACATGCACAATTGACACAATGATTTACGTGGAAAAACCTCCTTAAGGTAAGGAGTAAAAAACCATGGGACCAACTAGTCCACAAATGGAATCTTCTCTAAAACTCTAGAGATTACAACAGCAACACCACTATCGCCAAGTTACAAACTTGACATAATCATCCACCATAACTACACATGACAAGAGGTAGCAAGAGATAATTACAATGTGCTGAAAAACAGAGAATAGATTTTGTCCACCTCGGAGATTAGTTCATATCTTGCAAACCACAAATCCAGAGTATATGAAACTTGGTAGGAATGCAGTTCAATGAGTTCTTAACATGCTGTCCAAATTTCAGACCCAAATGACAACGTTTGGTCCCTCAAACTAATCAACTTTCAAGACTGCATGAATCTGAACTTGCTGCAACTCCAACTGATTTAACCCCTCTCAAATCAGGTTCTCCACAGATCCAATCCTTAATCCAACCATACAAATCAGAGAGCAACAAGTTGAGAACATACTAACCATATTTGGTGACGATCCAACCATGTTTGCCTCTCTAATCACAAGCTTGATGAAGATCGCGCAGGAGAAACCGATTTTAACAGATTTTCTCTCCTTCTCCTCTCCTCTCTTCTCTTCTCACTTTAGATGTGGATGAGTTGCTTTCAGCTCTTAGCAGCAGCAGCAGCAGCAAGAGCACTTACTTGGAAAAATGGTGGCTAGGGTTTTTAAGCCTCTTCTCTCTCAAGAGGGCATCTCAACCATCCATTCACACAAGCATCAATAAATATGATTAATTGGTCTTGTTGGGCTGCACATTCAACTCTATGTGGAGAGACAAAACCTAACAAACTCCCCCTCCTGACATCATAGAGGGCCTCACCGCCTTTCAACAGTCATGCCGGTAAGTCGGCGACATATTTTAAATTTCTCTCTTGTCACCACTTTGGTAAACATATCAGCCCTATTATCATCAGTGTGGACTTTCTCAAGTTGCATTTGCTTAGAATTCAGCACATCACGAATCTAATGATAAAAAACATCAATGTGCTTATACCTAGAGTGAAAACTTGAGTTCTTACTCAAATGGATAGCACTTTGGTTATCACAAAACAGCACATACTTGTCTTGATCAAACCTGAGCTCAAATACCAACCTTTTGAACTATAACAATTCTTTGCTTGTCTCTGTGGCTATAATGAATTCAGCTTCGGTTGTAGACAATGACATACAATTTTGCAACTTGCTTTGCCATGCCACTGCTCTCCCTGCATAGGTGATTAAGTACCCAGAAGTAGATTTCCCGTTGTCAAGATCTCCAGTTATATCTGCATCTATGTATCTAACACAGGCTCACTATCACCAAAGCAAAGTTTCATATTGGTGCTGCCTTTAAGGTGCCTCAAAATATATTTCACAGCTTCTCAATGTGGTCTTCCTGGATTTAACATGAATCTACTCATGGTACTAACTGCATGAGCAATGTCAAGCCTTGTACATACCATAGCATACATCAAACTTCCAACTGCTAAGACATATGGAACACATTCCATTTCTTTCTTCATCTCATCAGTAGAGGGGGATTGCTTGGTGCTCAATTTGAAACGAGCTGCGAGTGGACAGCTCACAGCTTTTGCAATGTCCATCTTGAACTTGCGAAGTACTTTCTCAATATACCTCTCTTGAGACAGGTATAACTTGTTGGAACTTCTATCTCTCTCAATTCTCATTCCAAGAATTTGCATTGCTGGCCCTAAGTCTTTCATAGCAAAACATTTGCTCAACTCAATTTTCAGCTTTGCAATTCTAGAGACATTCTTGCGAACAATCAAGATATCATCAACATAGGGCAAAAGATAATAAAATCATCACCTAAGAACCTTTGGATGAAATACAATGATCTGAACCACACTTCTTGTAGCCTTGCTCCTCCATAGCTGATTCAAACTTCAAGTACTATTGTCTTGGTGCTTGCTTCAGGCCATAGACACTTTTCTTCAATTTACACCCATAATCTTCTTTGCCTTTAACAAGAAACCCCTAAAGCCACTCCATGTAGATCTCTTCCTCGAAATCACCATGAAGGAATGCCGTCCTCACATCCATTTTTTGAACCTCCAAGTTGAAACTAGCTGCCAAGCCAAGGATCCATCTAATAGATGTCATTTTCACAACTGGAGAAAAGATCTCATCAAAGTCAATTTCTTTTCTCTGACCAAATCTTTTCACAACTAGCCTTGTCTTGTATCTTGGATGTGGTGTGTGCTCTTCTTGCTTGATTCTATAGACCCACTTGTTTTTCAAAAATTTTTTATCCTTAGACAACTTCACCAACTCATATGTGTTATTCTTATGCAAGGAATCCATCTCTACTTGCATAGCCTTCTTCCACTCCTTATGCTCATCTTCCATAGCATCGGTAAAGCATTCAGATTCTGAACCGTCAGATAATAACACCACATAATCATCTGAGGGATACCTGGTAGAGGGAACTCGATCTCTAGTGGATCTTTTAAGTGGAAAAATTGGTGGAACTTCTTCTGTAGGTGGCTGCTGATCCGGATCATTAATTTCTGCATCACTGTCATTCTCAAGGGGAGCATTCTCATCACCTACACCTTGCACATCTTCATGTACATCTTCTGCATTATCGCCTTCAACTTGTGGTGATATTGAGGCTACGAGAATTGGGTCTAAATCAACCATATCTTGTAGCAGAGATACTTGAACTTTTGCTTTCACAATGTTCTCAATTGTTTGATCTTCAACAAACACAACATCTCAGCTTTTCACAACCTTCTTTGCTATAGGATCATAAAACTTGTAACCAAATTGATCCAAGCCATAGCCAATAAAGATGCATTGTCGTGTCTTTGTATCAAGCTTTGACCTTTCATCTTGAGGTATGAACAAAGGCCTTGCACTTAAAAACCTTGAGGTGGTTGTATGAGACATCCTTGTTATGCCAAACCCTGTTAGAAATATCTTTCTACAAAGGATAACTTGGTGAGCGATTAATAAGATAAACTACAGTCATCATAGCCTCACCCCAAAAGTGCTTGGGTAGTCTTTCATGTGATAGCAAGCATCTAACTCTTTTCACAATTGTCATGTTCATCCTCTCTGCAATAACATTTAGCTCTGGTGTTTTTGGAGGGGTGAATTGGTGCCTAATCCCTTGCTCCTTGCAATATGCATCAAATGGTCCAATATAGTCTCCTTCATTATCAGTGGAATGCACTTGATCTTCTTCTCAGTTTTTCTCTAAACTGAGGCTTAGAAATGTTTGAACACACTCAACACTTGATTTTTTGGACTTCAAGGGATAAGCCCAGACTTTCCTAGAGAAGTCATCTATAAAAGTGACAAAGTATTTAGTTCCACCAGATGATCTTACCGATATTTTGCAAACATCGGAGTGCACCAAGTCCAACAACTCAGGCTTCTTGTGAGGAGGTAGACCCTTGAAAGCAACCATGTCATGCTTTCCAGCGAGGTAATCTGAACATTTCTTGAAGTGAACACCCTTCATCCCTTTCAGGAGTTTTTTTCCACTAGCACAGTCATCCCCTTCTCGCTCATGTGCCTAAGTCTCTTGTGCTATAGAACACAAGGGCCTTCTTTCTCTAATGCATTTACACAAACAGTAGAGAGCTTAGCATGACATGGTATAAAAGAGAAACCTTGTTACCTCTTACAACAACCATGTTGCCTTTGGTGAGCTTGTATTGATCATCTCCAAATGTGCTCAAGTAGTTGTCTTCATCAAGCAATCCAATTGAAATTATGCTGAGCCGTAGTGCCTCAACATGCCTCACAGATTTGAGGACTAACCTTGTGCCATTTGCGGTCTCTAAATATTTCCTTTTTCAATGATGGCTGCCCTATCATTGTTACCCATCTTCACAACACCGAAATCACCTATAGTGTAGTTCGTGAAGAGCTCTCTATGAGATGTAGTATGTATGATTGCATCACTGTCCGATATCCAAACCAACTCATCATCATTCACAAGGTTTATTGCTGAATTTTTAGAAACCATAGTGATTCTCTCAACAGTGGAACTAGAACACCCCTCAAACCTTGCATTGCCTTCATTCAAGACAAGCATTACTTCCTCGATGGCCGAAGTGATCCTTCCAACGCCACTGTCACTATCACTATCTTGCTTTTGAGATTGCTTCTTTTTCTTCTTTTTGTTCTCTCACTTTACCTTGCGGTATTGCCACTTGAGGTGGCCCTTCTCATGGCAATGGTGACACTCATAATCAACATATTTGCCTTTTGACTTGCTTCTACCTTCAGCTACTCCTTTCTTTGGACCTCTACTCTTGCTTCTTCCTCGTAACTCAGTAATTAACAACTTTGAATGAGAGGAAGAGCTATCCATTTCAGCCATCTTTCTAGTCTCTTCATTTAGTACTTTCACCTTGACAAGGTTCCAAGTAACAACACCATTATGGGCTAAATTGCATAAAGTGACTTTCAAAGTCTCCCAAGAGTCCGGCATAGCCAAGTAGTAGCAGAGCCCTCACTTCATTTTCAAATGTGATGCCCATTGAAGAGAGCTGATTTATGATGCGTTGACAATTGTTCACATGGTCTGCAATAGGAGTGCCCGATTTGTACCTCAAATGCATCAATTTCTTGATCAAAAACATCTTATTTATACCTTCTTTCCAAGCATACAACTCCTCCAATTTTTGCCACATGGAACGTGCATGTTTCTCCTCACTAACATAGTTCAACACATTGTCATCGACCCACTGTCGAATGAACCCATCAGCTTGGCGATGAAGTACCTTCCATTCATCCTCGGAATATTCTTCCAGCCTCTCAGTACCAAACATAGGTTTGTAGTACTTTTTAACATATAGGAGATCCTCCATCTTTTCCTTTCAAGCATAATAATTTGCACCATTTAGTGAGATCATTCTGCTAGTATTCACTTTCATCTTTACCACAAGGAAAATTCAGCAGGTGACAAGTTTAACCAATGTTCTAATACCACTCTGTTGGGTATTGGATAGCACTAGGCACAATGAAAACCCCTTCTTCTTGTGATAAACATTGAGGATAGCTTCAACCAACAAATTAACAACGGAATAAGTAATTTTACATGTACAATTGACACAATGATTTACGTGGAAAAACCTCCTCAGGGTGAGGAGTAAAAAACCACGAGACCAACCGGTCCACTCCAAACTTCTACTATTAGCAAAAATGGGTACAGATGGAGTCTTCTCTAGAACCTCTAGAGATTACAACAGCAACACCACCATCATCAAGTTATAAACTTGACACAATCATCTACCATAACTACACATGCAAGAGGTAGTAAGAGGTAATTATAATGTGCTGAAAAACAGAGCACAGATTTTGTCCATCTCGAAGATTAGTTCATATCTTGCAAACCACAAATCCAGAGGACATGAAACATGGTAGGAGTGTAGTTCAATGAGTCCTTAATATGCTTCCCAAATTTCAAACCCAAATGACAACGTTTGACCCCTCAAACTAATCAACTCCTAGGACTACATGAATCTGAACTTGCTGCAACTCGAACTAATTTAACCCCTCTCAAATCAGGTTCTCCATAGATCCAATCCTCAATCCAACCGTACAAATCAGAGAACAACAAGTTAAGAAGGTACTGATTAAATTTGGTGACGATCCAATCATGTTTGCCTCTCCAATTATAAGCTTGATGAAGATGGCGCAGGAGAAACCAATCTGGATAGATTTCCTCTCCCTCTCCTTCTCCTCTCCTCTCTTCTCTTCTAACTTTAGGTGTGGATGAGTTACTCTCAACTCTCAGCAGCAGCAACAGCAGCAAGAGCACTCACTTGGAAAAATGGTGGCTAGGGTTTTTAATTATCTCCTCTCTCAAGAGGGCATCTCAACCATCTATTCGCACAAAACCATCTATTTACACAAACATCAACGTATAGGATTAATTGGACTTGTTGGGCTACACATTTACCTCCATGTGGAGTGACAAAACCCAACACCTTGGCCTGTTCCAGCTGACTAACACGCATCAAGATGCACTGGAGTTGCATTAACATCTTACTTGGGGTTTCTGTCCCTGGATCAGGTACTAGGGTTATGGCATTTGTTGGTGATCCATCTCTAGAGGGACCTGGTTCTGTAAGTCCAAATTCCTTTATACAGATGAAGTTCTTGCTTGAGCATGAGGCTTAATAAAAGTGATCTTTATTTTAGTAATAAGTTTATTTTACACCCCTGAACTATCATAAAAGTCCACTTAATTCCCTTAACTATAAAACTAGGCATTTAACCCCCTTAACTATGAAAACTAGGGAAAATAACCCCTCAAGATGGTTTTAACAGTGGTTTTGGCATTTATAATTTAAATAAGTCTCACCCCTCAAATTATTAAAAAAGTTTCCAAAAAAACCTAATTTACAAAAGGATGTTCTAAAAAAAAATTCTATTTCCTTAAAAAATTACAAGAAAATATAGCCAATTCAAAATTTTATGACGGAGAAAGCTGCATTGGACTTTTATATGAAAATTTAGCCGTTTTAAAAAAATTCAATTTCTTTTAAAAATTACCCAAAAGTATATCCACCAAAAAAATGATGCCCAATAAACGTCCTAAACTACAAAATTATGAAACTACTGTTTTGATATATATTTTTAATAGAAAACTGAACATTTAAAATATTCTTTTGTAGTCTACGGGGTTTATTGGACTTTTTTAGTAATTTGAGAGGGGAGGGGTAAAATGGAATTATTCAAATTATAAATGTCAACACCACCGTTAAAACCACTTTGGGGGTTATTTGCTCCGATTTTCATTATTGAGAGGGTTAAATGGCCGGTTTTATACAAGCAAACTCTATAATGGGACAGGTAACCTTTTAGACTGTCAATCTGCTAAAAAAAATGCAATCTTTTGAATCATTTTGTTTTCATCTCCATTTCGTACTTGTGAATCCGCTATCATCTTGCGTTTACTGGCCATAGCTACAAGGTCCTGAAAAACACGATAACATCTTACTTGCTGGCTATAACTACTTCAAATACTGAATGCTTCAGGAGATGATTTACACCAGTTAAGAACTTGCATGGTGACAACCAGAAAAAAAAGGAGCATGCTCCAGAACACAACAGCACACACCAGCCTTGCATTCTTCTGTTGCCAAATCCTCCAGTGGTACATCTGAGCTTTGTCCCTCGTCAGCTCTTCCTCAGACCATTGCAAACCTTTACGTGTGCTCCTTGTCTCTATCCTTGACTTGTGTTGTAGATTTCAGCAGAAATTTGTTCCATCGCCTTTGCTCCATGCTGCATGGTTTTTTTGTGCACAGCTTGGCATGTAACATGCAGACTCTCGTACACTACTACAGAACTGGGCATCACAAGCGGGCTATTACAAGCGGTTAGGCGCGAACCGCTTCTGGCCTTAGCACCAGAAGCGGCTCGTGAACAACGGGCGGGAGGGGGTTTCCAGAAGCGGTTGGTAACACCAACCGCTTGTGTTGAGCAACCTCCACAAGCGGTTCATGTCCCAAACCGCTTCTGAGTTATCACGAGCGGTTTGAGACACCAACCGCTTGTAGAGATACACATTTACAAGCGGTTGGTGTCTCAAACCGCTTCTGTAAGAGGTTCCGCCCACCCATTTAAACTCTTTCTCCCTCCCTGAGCTCGCAGACATGAACAGGGAAGGGCCTGGCACTGTTCTTGGGGAGAGGTGCTGTCCAAATTTTTGAATGTGATGATTTAGCTTCAAATTAAGTGAATCAAGGTTAGTAATACCATGCTACCATCCTTCTCACCAAGATATTATTATTGTTTCTTTTGCATTTAATATGGAGAAAAAATTGATTTTGATTGTTGGAGGTTTTTATTGCTACCTCACTCCATAACTTTAATTTTAGGCAAGACCATGATGAATTATGGTAGTTATTTTCTTCAAAAGTGTTCTTAGAATTAGAATCTTTAATGTAACACTCCTCTTCAATCTCACTTCATAACTTTAATTTTAGGTAGGACCATGATGAATTGTAATTAAGGAGTTGTTTTCGAAAAGTTGTTAGCTTTACAATCTTTAGTATAATACTCCTCCATTGAATGTAACAATAGTAGATCTAGGTTTGGAAAGAAATTATTAATGTTTTATGAAATAAAATAGGAAAAAATTTAAAGGGACAAAATAATTAGTTAAATTAAGTTTAAAGGTTAAATTTGAAAAACCACTCCTTCCATCGCAAAAGATATGGCATATAAATTCTTGGCACTATAAAACTTTTAATTTCTTTTCGATTATGTCTTGTAGAACTATAAAACTAACAACATGTTTGAGTAGTTTTAATTATAAATGTAACTATATGACATGCATATATAAAATAAGTATATTATTTATTACCTTTGATAATAGCCAAAACATGGAAACAATGACTTTTGTAAATACGTGTCAAAGTACTTTGGAATGGAATTTTGCTACAATGTAAATAACACTTTAGTGAAAGATCTTTGAAGGTATCTGAAAATTAGATCTTTGTGTAGATGAACCGGCAATGGATGTACAATGCGGACCGTCGCTCCAGAGAGTTCATTGATGGCGTCAAGGCATTTCTTGATGCCGTTGTTGCATTCTTGCCTCCAGACAGCTTCATATGTTGTCCGTGCGTAGACTGCAAGAATGAGAAGGAGCACTCCCAACGCTTTCAGGTTATGACCCATTTGATCACGAGAGGTTTCATGCCAAACTACACCTATTGGACCAAGCATGGTGAAGTACAGGGGAGCAGCCAAGAAGACGATGAAGAAGAAGAGGTATTCAACAGTATGGCGGAAGCCACACAATATTGTTCTGTGGAAGATACAGTCGGCGATCTTGGTGATGACGAGCTAGACCAGATGCTGCGTGACGGAGAGGGAGACTACACAGATGAAAGACAATTCGAGAAGTTTCAGCGCATGGTAGAGGACCACAGGACACCTTTGTACCCAAACTGTGGGAAGGGCCACAGGAAGCTCCGCACGACACTGAACTTAATGCAATGGAAGGTTAGAAATTGTGTGTCAGACAAGGGATTCGATGAGTTGTTATCACTCATAAAGAATCTGCTTCCAGAAGATAACACGCTGCCTGAATCTACATATGAAGCCAAGCAAGTCATATGTCCTTTGGGATTAAAAGTACAGAAGGTACACGCATGTCGTAACGATTGTATCCTATATTGCAATGAGTATGTGGATTTGGATGCTTGTCCAGTATGTAAAGAATCACGTTACAAGACGAGGCGTGAAGACCCAGGTGAAATAGAGGGGAGTGTAAGAAGAAGAGACCTCCTGCTAAGGCGATGTGGTATTTCCCTGTAATCCCCCAATTAAAGCGTCTTTTTGCTAACAAAGCGCATGCCCAGATGGTGCGTTGGCACAAAGAAGGGCGTAAGGATGACGGGATGCTTAGGCACCCCGCTGATGGGTCCCAGTGGAGGAAAATCGATCGAACATTCCCAGACTTTGCAAATGAGGTGAGGAACATAAGGTTTGGGTTGAGTACCGATGGTATGAATCCTTTTGGCGACCTGAGCAGTAGCCATAGCACCTGGCCTGTTACACTATGTATCTATAACATTCCTCCTTGGTTGTGCATGAAGCAGAAATACATCATGATGCCAGTGTTGATCCAAGGGCCGAAGCAACCTGAAAACAACATCGATGTCTATTTGAAACCATTGATGGAAGATCTTGTAAAGTTGTGGTAGGATAGTGTACGGGTATGGGATGAGTACAAGAGGGAGTATTTCACCCTACGTGCACTGTTGTTCGTAACCATCAACGACTGGCCCGCGCTCGGTAACCTGTCTGGCAATACTACCAAAGGATATAAAGCCTGCTTGCAATGTTTAGATGAAACCGACAGCATGTACTTGAAAAACTCTCGAAAGATTGTGTATATGGGCCGTCGTAGGTTTCTTCTAAAGAGGCACCCATTGCGGAAAAAAGGAAGGTATTTTGATGGGAAAGCAGACCATCGTGATAAGCCTGAGCATCGTAGTGGCCCACGGGTGTTTGCCATGGTAAAAGATCTTAAAATAGTGTTTGGAAAGGGTTCTGAAAGCAAACCTGTCCCGAATGAGGAAGGTCAGGCACCCATCTGGAAAAAGAGATCAATATTTTAGGACTTGCCTTATTGGGAAGTTTTGGAGATCCGTCACTCACTTGACTTCATGCACATCACGAAGAATGTTTGCTTGAACCTGTTAGGATACTTGGATATGTACGGCAAATCGAAAGATACACTACAAGCTCGGAAGGACCTACAACTTTTGGAACTAAGGGATGGTCTACATCCAGAAAAGAGAGAGAAAGGACATTACCTAAATCCCGCGAGCTACACTCTAAGCAAAGAAGAGAAAAAAAGCATGATAGAGTGCTTGAACAGTGTGAAGGTCCCTTCAGGATACTCGTCAAATGTGAAGAGACTCATAAACATGAAAGAGAATAAAATCGTACACCTGAAAGCTCATGACTGTCTTGTACTGATGACACAGTTGCTCCCAGTGGCTGTGAGAGGTATTTTGCCTGATTGGGTCCGGGTGACAATCATAAAGCTGTGTACCTTTTTCAACGCGGTTTCGTAGAAGGTCATCGATCCACATAAGCTAAGTAAGCTACAAGATGACGTGGTACAGAGTGTGGTCAGCCTTGAGATGATCTTTCCTCCTGCATTCTTTGATATTATGGTTCATCTCACTGTTCACATTGTCAGAGAGATAGGTATTCTCGGGCCCGTGTTTCTACACAACATGTTTCCTTTCGAGAGGTACATGAAAGTCCTAAAGAAGTATGTCCGTAACCGTTCACGTCCCGAAGGATGCATTGCGGAGGGTTATGGGACAGAGGAGGTGGTTGAATTTTGTTTGGATTACATTGAGGATCTACATCCCATTGGTGTCCCTATACCACGCCATGAGGGGAGACTACGAGGAAAAGGGACACTAGGACAGAAAGCAATTGCATGCAATAATCTCCTAACTTTTAAGTAAGCACATTTCACTGTTCTGAAACAATCAACCGTTGTGGCACCGTATGTCCTTCAGCATAAGAGTATACTACGCCGTGAATTCCCAGGAAGGTCCGAGGATTGGATCACAGTGAGGCACATGGATACTTTCAGCGCTTGGTTACAAAACTACATCCTTGTCAATGGGTCAGAAAATGAACAGTTGCAATGCCTGGCTCAGATGCCATCTAGTGAAATCGTCACATTCAAGGGCTACGAGATAAATGGTTACACCTTCTACACAAAATGCCAGGATACCAAGAGCACCAACGAGCAATGGTGTCCGTATAGACGCCATCGATAACAAAGGCAATGTGGACACATATTATGGTTACATAGAAGAGATATGGGAGCTCGACTATGGACCATTGAAGGTCCCTCTGTTTAAGTGCCGGTGGGTCAAACCGACTTCAAGCGGCGTGAAGATCGACAAATACGGCATGACAACCGTGGACCTTACAGGTTGGCTATAGGCGCGAACCATTCGTCCCTTGCCAACGATGTGAGACAGTCTTCTACATAATGGACATGTCAAGCAAACCAAATAAACACAGGAGAAGCAAAAGATTGCGGTAGTAAGCCAAAGCGACACGTGGTTCTCCGGGGCAAGCGAAGGATTGTTGGTGTTGAGGACGTCCACGAGCGAGGAAGAGTACAATCAGTTCGACGAGCTCCCTCTCTTTGCGGAAGATGTCGATATAAGTGTCCTAAATGTAACTGAAGTTGATGCTCCTTACATACGTCGCGATCACGACGAACGAACACTTGTAAAGACAAAGTGATCATTAATTCATTGATAAAATATTTTTTGAATGGACTCACTAATTTTTGTAGGGACTAACTAATTTTTTGATGCACTAAGTAATTTTTGGATGGACTAAGTAATTTTTGGATGCACTAACTAATTTTTCAAAGCACTAAGTAATTTTTTATTGTACTAACTAATTTTTTATTGCACTAACTAATTTTTCAAAGCACTAAGTAATTTTTTATTGCACTAACTAATTTTTCAAAGCACTAAGTAATTTTTTATCGCACTAACTAATTTTTTATTGCACTAACTAATTTTTCAAAGCACTAAGTAATTTTTTTATTGCACTAACTAATTTTTCAAAGCAATAAGTAATTTTTTATTGCACTAACTAATTTTTCAAAACACTAAGTAATTTTTTATTGCACTAACTAACTTTTCAAAGCACTAAGTAATTTTTTATTGCACTAACTAATTTTTTATTGCACTAACTATAAGAGGAAGGCAAAGCAAAAATTAAAAGGCAGGGGGCGCGATCGGGGCTCGAACCCGCGTCGCCGCAGGTGAGCCCACGCTCAAGCGCCGCTCGCTAGCCAGAAGGGGGGGAAGTCTTATCTTAACCAATACAGGCATCAAGTCCTTTTGACTCTTCCCACTCTACAAGCGGTTGGTGATCTGAACCGCTTGTAGAGTCCTCCTCGCCGCCTTGCCATTTGTGAGGACCTCTGCAAGCGGTTGGTGATCTGAACCGCTTGTAGAGGTCCCTCCTCACTCGCCGCCAACAGTGAGGACCTCTAGCGGTTGGTTATCTGAACCGCTTGTAG
Source organism: Olyra latifolia (assembly GCA_036346145.1). Taxonomy (NCBI): domain Eukaryota; kingdom Viridiplantae; phylum Streptophyta; class Magnoliopsida; order Poales; family Poaceae; genus Olyra; species Olyra latifolia. Next base: position 32,349,936 of record CM070531.1, read on the forward strand.
AGGTCCTCCTCGCCGCCGCCAAGTAGTGAGGACCTCTACAAGCGGTTGGTGATACGAACCGCTTGTAGAGGGTTATCTCTACATGCGGTTGCTATTACGAACCATGTGTAGAGATCTTATTACAAGGGGTTGGTGGTTCCAACCGCTTGTAGAGGTGCTCTTATATATATGTCTCGCCTGGCCGGGGACACACTCCAAATTTTTCTAAGTCCTCTGTGCTCTCTGCCTCTATCGTCTCCATCGACCTCCGGCGCCAAGTGCCGAATGCCGAGCCCTGTCGCGCCGTCGCCGTCGAAGTCGTCTCCCAGACCGCCGTCGGTATTGCCAGCCGCCGCCGCCGAAGTCGAGGTCGTCTCCCAGTGCCGTCGAGCCCCATCACACCGCCGCGCCGCCGAGCCCCATTGTCACCGCGCCGTCGCCGTCCAAGTCGTCTCCCCGCGCCGCCGTCGACCGCTGCATGCTCCTCCATCCCGAAGGGCCTAGGTTACCCCCTCCTCTGCTTACACGCGCTCTGTACACTCGCCGCCCACAAAGTGTTCGACAAAATGTCCCTAAAGGCAAAAGAGGTGTTCAACAGTGTGAGAGAGAGAGAGCGTGAGAGAATGAGAGAGTGAGTGAGAGAGACTGAGAGAGAGTGAGTGAGAGAGAGAAAGATGGAGAGAGAGAGAGAGAGAGTGAGAGAGAATGAGAGAGAGAGAGATGGAGAGAGAGTGAGTGAGAGAGATGGAGAGAGAGTGAGTGAGAGTGAGAGACAAAGAGAGAGAGAGAGAAAGTGAGAGAGAGATGGAGAGAGAGTGAGTGAGAGATAATGTCATTGAGAGAGAATGAGTGAAAATGTATTTTTTGTTATATATTTTTCTTTTACAATTTGACGAGTTGTCATACTTACTAATTAAACAATATTTCATAATAACGATAGATGGCGACACCAGGACGTGGTGATCCTAATTTCGAGATGGATGAAGCGTTCATGCTAGACGAGATCGACTATGGTAGCAACTTGGCCGCCAATGAAGGTGATGCCAACGTTGTCAACACTGCTGTCGGTGGATCCAGTGATCCCGTTGATGCTGAGGGAAGTGAGGTAATGCCATGAGAATCCGGACAAACCATTTAGCCATATTTAACCAATTACTATAAATGGCTCTGACATGAAAAATTCACATCTCTGTCCATTTTCAGCCCGGTACATCGAGCACCCAAACCAAGCGAGGACCTAATAAGAAGCCTGCTACAAAGTTTGTTTTCACCAACATCGACAATGACGGGAAGCCGATTGCTCCTCTGTCTGGAGTAGGCCCGTTTAACAACGCATGTGGTTTCCACATTAGGGATCATGTCCTAGTTAGCATCAAGAAATGGACTGAAGTTCCGCAAGCCACCAAGGAGCTCCTTTGGAAAGATATTAAGGAGAACTTCAAATTTCCTGAAGGATACGAGAACAAGGTTAAGAGATACACTTTGAAGAAGATGGCAACCCAATTTCAGTCGTGGAAAGTTCACCTGAACAACAAGTATGTCAAGAAGGGAGAAAAGCTAGACTTCAACCAACATCCCAAGCTGGCAGATCATTAGGATGCATTTGAAGAATACAAATTGTCAGAGGAAGGACAGGCCGCGAGCCAACAGAACAAGATCAACGCTGGGAAGAAAAAATACCACCACCATCTTGGCACCGGTGCTTACGTCAAGGCTGTACCTAAATGGGAGAAGCGGGAAGAAGAACTAGTGGCCAAGAATATCACGCCTGCTACTGCTGAATGGGAATTCCGCCTGCGGAATTGGTTCATGGCTCACGAAGGGACCCTTGCAGACGACGGTAGCTTGTTGATGCCACCGGGAGCAGAGGATGTTGGAAACAGAATTGTCGAAACCGTCGACATGTCTCGCTCCGGTTCCTTTGTGACAGACAGGGAGAATGACGAGCTCACACGTGCACTTCAAAACCCTGAGCACCCAGGATGGACAAGAGCAATGGGATCGTCCGTGCCATGGAAGTACGGTTTCTCCAAAGATGCCGATCGTCTGAGGAGCGGTCAAGAAGCAAAAAAGAGAGTCATCTGATACAACTTCACGGAAAGGGAGCTCGAGCAACTCAATGAGCATCGGAGAGATTGTTGAGCAAAAGGTACAAAGGCACTCGGTAAACTTCAAGGAGCGGTACAAGCAATACACAGCCATGGTTAGCCCGCCCACCTCCGCTGCGACGGAGTAGTCTGCGCGTCGAACGCCGCCAAGACTTTCTACGGACTGGGGCGATCGCGATGGACAAGATCAAAGTTCGCCGAGTGTGAGCTACACATTCAGCGATAACCTCTCCACCAAGGTGGCTTATGGCATGGCGTGCCGGTGGAGCAGAGCCAGCTTTTTCCATCGCAACGAGATCCCGCCAGTTACTCGAAGGTCACAGGGAGGAGGTGTCGGCGGCTATGAAGATCTCTGCCGAGATTGCCGGAGGGATGACATCACCAAGCTTGGACAGGCCCTCCACGGAATCATTCTCTGGCGAAAAAGGTACATCATATTTCCAAAGACCGTGGAGGTGACCTCTCCACCAATAGAAATCCAACAATTGGGTGACCAAGAGACCATACCTCAACCGCAACGACAAAACACGCCTCCTCCTACATCACCTCAACGACATGCCTCATCTCCAATACAGAGCACTCCGCCTCCACCTCCTGCTCCACGAAGCCCGACTCCACAATCTCCTCCAAGGAAGAAACTCCAAGTACGAAGGACCAGTTCTACGACGCTACCCCCTCCCAAGAAGGCCCAGTCTAGCCGGTCAACACAGTCGTCAAGGAACCTCCGAAAAGGGCATACGACATGACGGCTGAGGAGACACGAGCAATAGTTCAAAAGGAAATTGAGATACACTTCGCACCAAAGGTGCCACCTCCCAAGGCGCAGACTCATCCGAAAACTGCAGCCCACTTTGCGACATGCCGCAAATCTCTCTTCTGTCTCGACTAACTACTGAACGCACAATAGCGAAGGCTGCAGTGAAAGGAAACGGGCTAAAGCGGCGGCACCTAAGAAGACAGCCCAAGATTACCAAACTAGAGGAATTCTTGAGAGAGTCGGGCTGTCTTCTGCTGCAGCTATGGGACTAACAGATGAGCTTCCAACGGCAGAGGTCGGTGGCCATATAAGTTTGGGCAAAGAGTTGGTTGCACCGAAAAGATAAGGGATCTGCCAACCAAGATGCGACAATTTCATGAATGGTACATGGAACATCCACTCAAGGAAGAACAATGTTCCCCGCCAGTATAAAAACGAAGATTTCTATCGTGGGGATGAACTCATATGGATGGAATTCGACGACATCTACCAATTTTACCATCGAGACGCCGTCAACGTGTCTCTAATGAGTCTTGGTGTCGTAAGTATTTCCACTAATGATTGAGTTTACCATATATATGTGTTCATTTCGCCGTAGTTCAGCCGCAAAATCTAATAACTCATCCCTTTGTATGTAGAATGGAGATACAACGATGTAGAAGAGGCTATCTTTGACATCGGCTTCATTGACCCATCAATTGTCAACGAGCCTAATCAGAACGCAAGCCAAAAGAAGTTAAAGAATACATCTTTGAAGGCTCTTTTCGACCAGTACTACAAACCGCACATACTTCGCCTTCAACTTCGATGCGTATATATACATGTCATCACGCAACCTCTCGTTTATCCTTTTTCAAGACATTCATAATATGACTAATTACATATATGTTGCAATACTTATATATGAATAGGTTTCACTGGATCCTACTTATTATCAATGTCGATAGTGCGATTATCATTGTGCAAGACTCAAGAAGAAAACCACAACAAGATTTTCAGTTTATCATTGATATTCTAAACAGGTAACATTGAGATGCCAACCTACATATATATATAAGTACTTCAAATAATCATAATTACTATTCATATAATAACGCATGACAGGGCATTCGCCACGTTCCGAACGAAGCATAAAGGAAAAAGTTGTAGGAATCAATTCATAGTGCAATCCAGCACTCGAGTACGTACTACAAAATATCAATTAAAATGGCGTAAAAATTTATCTTCTCAAGCCAATTAATTAATTGCATTCTTTTTCAAATATCACTCTAGGTTCTACAGCAAACGGCCGGAAACAACTTATGTGGCTATTATGTGTGCCTCTACATGCAAAGTCTTACCCACGGCGATATGCGACAACTGGACAACGAGGTGCGTGTGTGTTAAAAACAAATTTCGCAATACACTTATACTTGACGTGTTCAAAGATTTATTCCTTTGTTTCTTTTCAGTGTCTCAAGATCGATGAGACAGCGTGATCCCATCGCATCGAGTTGAAGCAATCCAAGAACAACTTATTGGCTTCATTGTCGATGAGATTATATCCTCTAGAGGTGAGTTCTACGCAAAGGCATGGAGAGATGGCCCTTCAATAAGGACAGGTGAACTTACGGAATCTTCGTCGATGGCCGCAAAGAGCGATGCACGCAGGAAATGATCTCAAGATCACCACATTTGTACTCTTCGAAAGCTGTAAAACGTTGCTTGTGCTGATCATCATTTTATGTATTGTAAAACATATATATATATATATATATATATATATGCATTTAATTTGTAATTAAATTATTATAAGCTCATACTATTTGTGCAAATAAACTACTGGTTTTCTCAATTATAATATATATTTAATTATGCAGAAATAAATTTGTAGTTGTATTTATTTTTATTGTCAAAATTCATATTTAAAAATCTAGCTCAAAAGGTCATATGTAGCTGTCGGCCTCTCCACAAGCGGTTTGTAACAACAACCGCTTGTGGAGAGAGTACACGTGGTGTCTCCACACGCACGATATAAGGCCTCTCTACAAGCGGTTGGTAACACCAACCGCTTGTGATTTGCCCCCACGTGGCTACTCCACTGCGCTTCCTGGCGCCTTCCGAACCGTTTGTGGTGCTGCACCACAAGCGGTTCGGGGAACCGCGAGTGATACCCTCTGGGTATCACTCTCGGTTGCGTACAAGCGGTTCGATAACCGCTTGTGAAAGCGGTTACGAACCGCTTGTGTAGCACTGTTTCTGGTAGTGGTATTCTGGAAACAAAGAAAGTATGACGCCTGGATAAATCAATTGTGCTGTTCTTTTTTATAAAAAAAATTGTGTTGTTCTTGGAGGCTTAGTGGAAAAAAAAACATGCTTAGGCTTCGTTTGAAACTCACATAAATTTCACATGAAACGGTTTAGTTACTATAGGAATTGGGAAAAAAAAATTCTATGTTCCAAAGAGGCCTTATGTTAGAAATCCTACTCTGCATGCAAGCACAAAGGTGTCTCGACGGTGTGCCACTTTCCAGAGAATCCTCTAAGCATGACTAAGGACATCTTCAATGTATTGAGCTGTCTCAAGATTAAATGCACGCCGTGTATGTATCGCACCAACCTGTTGCTTGAGTGGGCCCGATGATCTGTTAAAAACATCCACCCAGCTCTCACGATACACATGTCACGATACACATGTCGCAAAGTGTTGGATCTGAGGAGTAGTAGTCGCCGCCCGCCAAGCTAGAGGAACATGGGGAGCCGCCGGCCTCCACGACGGCGACTGAGAGCACGGGGTGCTGTTGGATGTGAGGACGCCCGTTGAGTCATGATCGAAGCACATGCCACCGCCAAAACCGGTCACCAGGTCGACTGAGTCCGATAAGCACCTATGATGCAATGACGTTGATACGACTAAACGGGGATTCATCATTTTTCTAAAAAAAAATCTAATACGCACTCTATATAAGGCAACATATTTAGTGCTAAAGACCAATTGAGTTCTAATGTGCTAACTCTTTCCTAAGTCATTGGAGCTAATTCTTATGGCTGGGATCAATAAGGGTGGAGGCCCCGTCCCCCTTATCCTGTTTTACACAAAACCCCCTAAAATTTCCGTTTCTCTCACGAAATAGCCATCCTCTCCTCTTCTGACTGTTCATCCAATCGATCTGAGTTTCTGCAGCGATGCTGCCGCCCTGCCCTACGGCTCCAGCGCCATCCAAATATCCAGTAGTGGCACCGCCGCCTAGCCCTCCAATGTCTACTATGGCCTCCTCTATAGTGTCAACGTCCTCCCCTTTCCCTCGCTATGTTGCAGTGATGCCGTCGCCCTGCCCTACGGCTCCAACGACATCCACACCTCTAGCAATGGCATCGCTGCCTAGCCCCCCGACGTTGACGGCAACCTCCTCTATGGCATCGATGTCCTATACTTTCCCTGGCTCTAATGCCGTCCACATCTCTAGCAGTGGCGCCGTCACCCAGCCCTCCGACGTTGACGGAGGCCTCCTCTATGGCACATATCCTCTACCTAGTGGTATTCATGTTGATAACCAAAGATGATGATAGCTTTGTATTTTGGGCAACAGATAATGCAATGCATAGTTCACGATTCTCTGAAATTTGTTGTTGTTCCTAATGATCCAAGTTTCTCTCTCTGAAATTTGTTGCTGTTCCTATTGATCCGAGTGTCTTTTACAAATCAGGAAGGTATTATTTTTTTAATGTTATAGCAGGGTTTTTGCTCTCCAGATCATGCAATGCATAGTTGTTCCTGATGGTCCAAGTCCATGATGTACGCTCAAAGACAAATGTCAATTCATAAAGTATTTATTGTGGAGATGACACATTGTGGACTGCAAAGTGGAATTGAAAAAAATATTTATTCATGTCAATCAATACATAGTTGTCATATACAGTAAAGCATTTGTTACAAACATTGCAATCTCATAAACAACTCTAGTTACAACCTAGAGCTTTTGCTATCCAGATCATGCAATGCATAGTTGTTCGTGATGGTCTAAGTCCATGATGCACACTTAAAAGACAAATGTCAATTAATCATGAAGTATTTATTCTGGGGATGACACATTCTGGACTGCAAAGTGGAATTGAAATTTTTTTTATTAATATCGAATCAATAAATAGTTCTGCTGATGCAAAAAAAACTGGTTTCAACGCCAATGCACGCGAGCTTAGGGAGTTGGATCCCCGACAGCACTGGAACCAAGGTTCTAGCATGCCAGCCGATTTGACCTACAATCGGTAAAAGGAGAAGCAATCAACTTTAGATAGCCGATTAAATCTATAATGCGAAAGACCTATAACACTTGAAAATAAGTCCAAAAAGGGGTGAAAGAATAATGAAACTACTGGCTTAGATCAGATCCAAACCTAGTTTCATAAGGGAAAACAGTCCACTACTAAGCCGATGAAATCAACAAAGTAGTAGAAAGAGGGTAACACAGAATATCAACTAGCCGATTGGATCATCTAGTTGACAGAACAAGAAGTAAATAGACTATCGACGAATAAACCTATAAGCCGATAGAACCAAAGGGTAAACAGTCTACTACCAACAAATGTGTTGGTCAGTAGAAAGAAGTGTAAAATCTAAACCTTAGTCGAAACGACAATGCGCAATAATATTGACTAAGATAGTATTTCGATAAAACCAAGCGAGAAGATCGGACTTAACCGAGATAGTACTCACCTGAGGTTGTACCTTGAAACCGATTGAAAAGCGATGTGCAACAAGTCAATCAAAGACAAAATATGGCGAAACTACTCTAGATATGATGAGAAGTAAAGAACAAGTAAAAGTAGATGCGTTGTATTGATGTGATGGTGATTTACACGTCCTAGGGGCTAAGTATTTATACAGACTTCCTCATCCTAACTCGAACTAGGACTCTTTTTCTGTAACCGACACAGACTCGATCTTATCTTCTAATTTTACCTAACTATATATTCCTAATATACTTGGGTTTAGCCGATCCGGACTCTTTTTAGCCCCATTATTCCGGTCGGGACTTTTCTTGTTCTTTCCATCTTAGTCGATTCGGGTTCCCTTTCTTCGTCTGCCTCTAGCTCGTATTCCTTTTTAGGCCTAAGCCGATTTCCAGAAGTTTCTAAAACATCGGCTGATTCCAAAATCAAGTGTCAACAAGTTCTCATACAAAGCATTTGTTACAAACATTGCGATCTCACATACAAGTCTAATCACAACCAAGAGCTTCAATACATGTATTATTTTCATTTACAACTGACACACATATAAGTCTAATTACACTTTCAAGCCAAGCCATCCCCTTCCAGCTCATCAGTCAGCCAAACATGCTATGCTATTCCAGGTCATCACAACTCAAACCGGCAGCCACCTAAAGCCTGAAACCATCCCAACCCTATTCATAGGAAGACAATGTATAGCATAATTTCTGCTATGTACAAGAAAATTATCAGTCCATGTGAAGTCCATCACCTTGCTAGCACGCACCCTGTTCAACCATCACTTACATGTTTAACATACAAAGGAGCTAGCACTCCCTGTGCATCACATTGATAAACCCTAGTTTTATAGATGTACAAAAAATTCAGCATTTCAAAGCATATTATTCTGCACAACAAGCTCAATTTGAAAGCATATATAATTTTCTGCCAGAAAAAAACTCAATTTGATACAAACAAATACACGCATGTAAAAATTCTGCCAACATGAAAATCTTGCTGTTCATGCCCAGAATTTCTCACTGGGGGAGGACCGATTGGGGGGATAGGGGGGGGGTCCAACAATTGGGGAAGAGGAGGAGTAGAGGGTGAATGGCATGGGCAGGAGGGTGTAGAGGAGGCCGGTGGAGGAGGGGGGGGGGGTGGGGAGGTGGACGGCTGCTGGCCAGTGCCTAGGCGGCGGCAGAGTACCGAGGACAGCAATTGGGGGGAGGGGGAGGGGGCGAGGGCGACGGAGGTCGTGGGCAGGAGGAGAGCGCGGAGGAGAGTGTAGAGAAGGGTGGCGAGGATGGTAGAGTAGAGCACCGGCGATGGGGAGGAGGATGGCACGATGGGTGAGGAGGACGGTGGCCAAGTACAAGGAGTAGGGGAGCCGGAGAGAGATTAGGGCAGAAGAAGAAAATGGAAGAGAGACAAAAATGTCAGGGGCTTTTGTGTAAAATGGGATGTGGGATGGTAGCTTCCACCCAGCCACACGAATTAGATCTGATGGCTCCTCTAGAAAGTTAGCACATTAGCACTCAATTGGGCTTTATCACTATATATATTGCCTCTATAAATAATAATTATTATACATATTATTCACCATTTTATATATTAAGTCTGTGTAGACCTAACTTAACCTTCATGCCAGCCCAACTCATCCCTCCCTAGCCAGGCCTAGCCCAACACTCAACCTCTGACCCTAAGAGCATGTTTAATAGTAGCCCTATTTTTTGGTCCATCATTATAGAAATAGGACTGTAAATAGTGAAAATAAGGTTGGAAGTAAAATATAATATATATATATATATATATATATATATATATATGAAATAGGGCCAGGATAGGGCTAGCTTTGCATATGGCCTAAGTACCTAAACTCACTCTTTTCTCTCCTTCATCCCTACCTCCCCACACAGTCTCCCCAACTAAGACATCGCCTCCCTACTTCCTCCTATGTTGTTGCCGCTTCCTCTCTTCTCCCGCCCCAAGGTATGCATCCTCCCTCCTAGCTCCGCCGCTCTCCTCCCTCATCCACACCGTCACTCTCTTCCCTCCCTGCAGCACTCCTTTGCCTCACCATCTACTCGCTTCTCCTCTTTCCTAGTGGTGTCTGCCACAGCCCGACCTCCTCTGCTACTGCACGTATCAGGCACATCTGTGTATGTGGTCTATCCAAAATGTATCAGGTTTTAAAACTAATTATTTTGGCTCGCCAATTACTCGATACATGTTCAATATGAATCGGTGACGTATTGAGGGCATGTCCATGTCGAAGATGGTGTCAGACGTGAATATGGTGGTTCTCAAATGTGTCGGTGCATCAGAGATGATGTTGGACATCAGCCACCACGTCTATCTTCTTTTTTATCCTATCTAGCAGGCCACTATTTGGTTTACCTTAAACAAGAGGTCGATTCTGAAAATCATTCAATTCAAATTGACCACGCAATGTATACAATCGACTTATAGTGTTCTCTTACTCTATTAGACCGTCTAAGGATCAACCTTGGAGAGGATATAAGGTTCTACATGCATTGTCCACACTATTCAATGTGTTCCAAATATGTGTGTTCCTCCCTCTCCCATCTCCAATTCCATTGTCCACGCTATCCAATGTGCTTCAACTTTTGTTGGCTCTCTCTCTCCACAACCATGTCGATAGCTTGATCGAAGCAGCGTGGCCAATGAGGAGAAGAGATTGTTGTGGTGGTCACGACAAAGCTAGGCCTTGTCGTGGGAGGACAAGGGCGGGTGTGTGGTGGGTGATGGTTAGGATAGGGGAGGGCCATGGTAGTACGGCCCAACCAACAGGGAGGCATAGCCACAACGGCACATGCATGGTGAGAGAGAGGACAGAAGGAGAGAATCAAGAAGAGAGGGTCTTTTTTGCAATATTGGATGATGACGGGAAAGAGAGGACTGTTTAAGGAAAAATTGATATTTTTACCACTCTCTAGAGTGGGATTCGCTATTTTGCCACTCTGTTCTACTGTCATAGACATAAATAGTCCCACATGTTAGTGAGAAGAAGTGATAAATAAACGAACTGCCAATCTTTAGAGTAGAGATGTCAAATCCCCTCCCAAAGGTACATTGGATGGCGTGGTTAGTGTATGCAGAATGTTAGCCATGCGTGGAAACCACTCTCCTACTTCCTTTCACTACTAGAAAAACGAGCATCACAAGCGGTACATCACAAACGGTTAGATGCGCACCGCTTCTAATAGTTGCAGCACAAGCGGTTTAATAGCTCAAACCAGGAAGCCCCCTCTAGAAGCGGTTCGTAATACGAACCCCTTCTAAAGCCCAAGCAACAGAAGGGGTTCGTGTCACGAACCCTTTCTAAAGCCCAGCACCTCTAGCAGCGGTTGGGGATATGAACCCCTTCTAAAACCTAAGCAACAGAAGGGGTTCGTATTACGAACCGCTTCTAGAGGGGGCTTTAGAAAGGGTTCGTATTACGAACCGCTACTAGAGATCCATTTTTCGAATTGTTAAAAGGAAAGCTTGCTTTATCTCATCAGAGAGCACGCGTGGGTGGGTTGGCTAGCTGGGTAAGGCGTGGGTCACGAGGAGGGGTGAGGTCCTGAGTTCAAATCCCACATACCCCAATATTCTTTACCATTTTAGACACCACTACAAGCGGTTCGTAGAACCGCTTCTGATGCTCCCGCGAGCATTAGTCTCGGTTGCTTAGAAGCGGTTATATAACCGCTTGTGAAAGCGGTTATGAACCGGTTGTGCTGTGCCGTTCGCTGGTAGTGTTTGCTAGTTGCTAGGCAACTGAGGTGCGCTGTTGTTCTAGACATCCGGGGCCTCTTGTTCTAGGCATCCAGGGCCTCTTTGATTTGCAAGATTTTTTTGAAACTTAGGAATATGAAAAATACAAGAATAAAATGTCATGATATGTCAAATCCATAGGGATTGTTTAGAAAATTGTATTTAATTTATCTCATAGGAAAATTTCAGGAATTTAAGATTAAAAATTGATTTGAGTAAGTAGAGAACGATTGAGGAAGAGTGAAGCTCTAGTAGGATTACCAAAAGAAGACAAAAAACAGGAATACAAAAATAATGTTTGAGCTAATGCTAGACATCCCCAAACTATTAGAGAAAAATTTCCTCTCGTATAGAATTCCTTAATTTGAAGCAATCCTGCATATCAAATATCTCTAATATGGAATTTTTCTTTAGATTAAATTCCTCCGGTTTCCTTTGAATCGCACATATTAATGGTCAAATCAATTACTCCAAATATATTTTTTTTACAGAAACAAACCATGCCAACCAGGCCTCTTTTCATAGAGGTTTAACTTTGGGGATGCGGAAGGATACTCAGGACACGGGACAGAGAACAAGAACGGTTTTTCCTAGTTCGGACCTCTCACAGTAGAGATAATGACTCTATTCTAGTGCTTGTGTTGCTATATACGAATGTGTATTACAAAAAACTCTCTCCCCCTCTCTCTGGTTTGAGAGGGTATTTATACTGCCATACCAGTGTCACGACTCAACGCACTGACTGCGTCATTTATGAACGATTACAGATAATAAATGAAATTAACACGTCCTAAATTATCGTTAAATGTTGCGCCAAACCCGCGTCATAGTCAATGGCATGGAGATCGTAGACAACATGAGCGTCTTTTTTGGAGTGATGGTTACGCGAGGGGCAAGGAATTCCTGGGCGAGTGTGCTTAGTCGTATCGCATGGTGTATGTCCTTGTACAGCATGTATGCTTGTACCCGAGCATGTATGGACAGAGGGTCCCTCAAGCCCACGCTACCACTAGTAATGCTCGTGTAGGCCTAACTTTGTCGACCGATGGGGTTCTCCTCAGGCAGGACTTCTGAGGGCAATTTTAGGGTGTCCCGAGCTACTTGTTCAGGAGCAATTATGTAATTTTAATATTTTAACTAATCTTTTACAGCTAGTCCCTAAGGCTCAAGTGAAAATTACTTGGCATATTGCTAATGTTTTTTTACTTCAAAACAAATATTTTTTACAGAAACAAACCATGCCAAAGCATATTGCTAATGTTTCTTCGTTCTTTACACCTTAATTACTTATCTGTTTATCTCCATTTTGAAAATACAGCGCTTTGATTTTTTTTAGTCTTTTCTATCTTGAAGATATGTCTTAAAGCTTAAAAACAAGTTAAAATATCTCGAGCTGACTCTCAAAGCCACCTCAATTTTGAAGTTTAGAATAAGTAGATAAGACATAACTAAATAAGGTGAGGTTCTTTTCAGCTTATCGCGTTTGCTTATCTCGTTTGCTTATTTGCTTCCCGAGGTGGCCTCGAGAGTCGGATCCCATCCGTTCGACTTCGTTAGAAAGCTTTTAGACACGCCTTCGAGATAGAAAAAAAGAATCCAAAATTTTTTAAAAAATCCCGATAAGTCAAATAAGGCAACTGATTTGCTTATCTCGTTGCCTTATTTGACTTATCGGGATTTTTTAAAAAAATTTGGATTCTTTTTTTCTATCTCGAAGGCATGTCTAAAAGCTCTCTAACACAAGTCGAACGGATGGGATCCGACTCTCGAGACCACCTCGAGAAACAAATAAGCAAACGAGATAAGCAAATACGATAAGCTAAAAAGAACCACACCTAAGCCTAAAAAATACACATGCGCACACGTGATAAAAATGCAGCGTTAAAGCCGCTCGATCTGTCTGCAGCTTGCCAGTTGCGGCACAACGCCCATAGATGAGAAGCACCTTCTCCGATGGCCATGCAGTGCTGGAGTTCGATGGCTCTACCTGCGCACCCACAAGACACACCGCGTCCACCGACCACCGCTAGCTCGTGGCTGCGGCCCGCCAGTGGCGGCGGCGTCGACCGTCGACGACGACACGCAAGACAACGGCCTCTGCGTGCTTCAAGGTAAATGACGGATCTGCTAGCTTTCCGGTCATAGATCAACGGCCCAGATCAATGACCTTATCTTTGTCTTTCTATTGGCCATTGCATTTGGTTTGAGTTCTGGACCAGTGAACCTTTATCTCCGGCCTATCTTCTGAAGCTCGCCAGACACCACAGCCAGGCCAGCACAAGTAGACAGTGCCTCCATGGCCATGGAACCCGACGCCGACGAGGTGGTGCTCGAGGCCCCGGCGCACTTCCGCATCTACAAGAGCGGAAAGGTAGACCGCCTTCACCGGCCTCCTGTCCTGCCTGCTGGCGTCGACGAGGCCACCAGCGTCACCTCCAAGGACGTCGTCCTTGACGCCGACACTGGCCTCTCCGTGCGCCTCTACCTTCCCAAGCTCCAGGAACACTCCAAGAAGCTCCCGGTCCTCGTGTACTTCCACGGCGGCGCCTTCGTCATCGAGTCTGCCGACTCCGCCACGTACCACACCTACCTCAACGCCCTCGCCGCGGCGGCCGGCGTCGTCGCGGTGTCCGTCGACTACCGCCTGGCCCCGGAGCACCCGCTCCCCGCGGCCTACGACGATTCTTGGGCCGCGCTCCAGTGGGCGGTGTCAGCGCAAGATGGCTGGATTGCGGAGCACGGAGAAACGGCCCGGCTGTTCCTCGCCGGCGACAGTGCCGGCGCCAACATCGCGCACGAGATGCTCGTGAGGGCGGCCTCCGACGACGGACCAAGAATAGAGGGGGCGATACTCCTGCACCCGTGGTTCAGCGGGTGCACGGCCATCGAGGGGGAACCCGAGGCCGCGGCTGCGGTCACCGGCAAGATCTGGTCCTACGTGTGCCCGGGGGCAGTCGGCGGCGCGGACGACCCGAGGATGAACCCACTGGGGCCCGGTGCGCCGGCGCTGGAGAAGCTCGGGTGCGAGAGGTTGCTCGTGTCCGCAGGGCTGGACGACGGGCTGGCCACGAGGAACCGCGCGTACTACGAGGCCGTGACCGCGAGCGGGTGGCGCGGGACGGCGGAGTGGCTCGGGTCGGAGGGGGAGGGTCACGTCTTCTTCCTCGGGAAGCCGGAGTGCGAGAACGCCAAGCAGCTCATGGACCGCATCGTGGCGTTCATTGCCGGGGCCTGATCGAGCTGCTCTGCATATACGCATCCAGCGTTGAAGACGTACGTGATGTGCTGAACTTGCGTTAGTTTTTCTTTCACCGGGTTGAATAAATAGGTCGCGGCGCTGGCGGCGGTTCAAGTGTAAGTTCTTCCAATAAATATTGTCAATCAATTGCCCTGCCCCTTGTATTGAACGTACGTGTCCCTTGGCAAGTTGACAGTGCATTTTATCTAAAATCATCAATAGTACCAATGTACCATGTCGTGTGATTGATGCAATCAGGACCAAGCACATTGACAACTTGGAATGCGTGGATTCGAAACATAGGATCGTGCTGTTCTGTTTACCATTTGTTTCGCAAACAGTAATGGATCAGATTGTTACAGCTACATTTGTTTGATTAAAATCAGAGGTGTTGGGGAAAGTACACGGCCGGTAGGAACGCGGCCCACTATCTACCTTTGGCCCAGCAGAGAACACGCGCAAGTTTCATAAGCTCGTATCCGAGCTTGGCAAACTCGCACCCGAGCTTGACAAGCTTAGGCCCGAGCTTCCCTCTCCGAAGCTTAGGCCCGAGTTTTCCCACTCCGAAGATCAGGTCTCTCACCTCCTTGGGCTTCCGAAGCCCGGGACGCGGACCCCAACACGGAGTGCGTCGCACCGCACGCAGACACGCTGTGGGTCCCGTGTGTCACCGCGAGTTAAATGCGACCGCAGTACCGATACACGCCTGCCGCAAGCCGCTGATGGTTGGTGGCCAGTCATTTCAATGGTCAGCTTACCGTCCGCCCCTATAGAGAAAGACATGTATTGCCGGGTTGCGGTCCGAACACCGATCCTAGCAGGTTGGAAAAACACGTCCAAATGTCTGGTGGACCTCGTACGTCCGCCATGTCGTAGCACGGCGAAACAGAAGAATACAACCAGCGACCAGGGGGGCAACATGGTGCCTCACAACGGATCAAAGTCAAACTACAGTGACCAGACGCCGCCTATAAAAGGGGCGCACAGGCCACATCAGAAAGGGGACCAGGAAGATAGACACGGACAAAAGAGCACTCAACCACCGTAGAACAGGAGCACTTGCACTCGTGTAAGATTTCTAGTTCTAGACAGTAGTTCTTCGCACCCAGGTATTGTAGGAACACACATAGTGTCTTGAGTACTTATCGTACTCGAGCCTAGGTTTCTCAAAGCTCGGCCTCACCCCCTGTATTCGTTTAAGCTCGATACTAAACGAAGACTGGACTGTTATCTGACGGTGGAGGCCTGAATCAGGATAAAAACACCCCGTGTCACCAAACACACTCGTCCTTCCCTCGGCAGCGCCCGGCCAGCAGCCGGGCCTCGGTCCAGGGGGCAGGGCCGCTCTCGGATCTTGCACATCCCTTCTCTTGCTTATCGGCCTGCGGAGGCTCGCCTCCCAGTCGCCGATAAGAGGGATATTTGTTATTTTTTACAAGCCAAACGTTATATATATATATATATATGTTTCTTCTTGAAACTCTCAAAACCAATTTCTAACAATTTTTTTGTCCTCTCCAAAACCTCAATCGAGAGCACACAACTTTTTAGATTATAATCCACAACGACTTTTCAACTGAAAAAAGCAATGTCTTATATGTTATTGCCTTTAAACTCAATCAGGCCGTTCCTAGTATTTTGGAACCCTAGGACGAGACAAAAATGTAGAACATTTTTTTACATCAATTTTGGAGATGTTCAATATCATAGAACACAAATTATTGATAGGCGACAATCTAATAACCTTCAAATATTATTAATTATTCTAGGAAAACTATCACCAAACAATATACAGGATGCAGCCTATTTACGTCAGACCATCTACAACAGATACAAATAGCAATACATGTGTTGGTCCTAAAGCATGAAGCAACAAAAACACCCTATTTGTGTCTGCTCACTTTTGGAGTCGACACATATATTCAACTATCTGTGTCGGCTCAAAAAATGAGCAGACACAAATGTGTCCAGTCCGGTACTATAGAGTATAGACATTAACTTTTAATACGAATTTCCCCTAGTATATGCGGTTCCATATACGTTTGCAACTATAAGATTGTGCTCCAAGATTGGTGCTCAACCCCACTCCCTAACATGATCTTTTGCAAAAAGACCCTCTGATTTTTTTATTTCAAACGCTTGGATCCTTCTTTTTCCTTCCCCTCTCTCCTCCTCTAAGACAACCACCTTCCGAGGACACAGCCACCTAGGACCACCAGCCACCCCGTTGGCAACCACAGGGCACACGCTCGAGCTGCCGCCACGACCCCGCGCCGGGCCGAGCGATCATGGGCGCGGTGGTGGCTTGAGCGCAAGCCCCCATGGTCACTGGCAAGGTGGGCGATGGTCACCGGTGGCCACACCGCAGGAGGGTGGCCTGCTCGGAGGAGGAAGAGAAGAGAAAGAAGGACCCAATTGTCTTTTTTAAAAAAATTTTAATTTTTTTTTGCAAAAAGAGCATATACAGGTTGTTGAGCTGAGCACGAATTTTAGAGCATATTAGAGGATGGCAAACATGCATGGAGCCACATATACATATGAAATTATCCGTTAACTTTGGGCCCCTGTGGTTGCACTTGCAGCACAGCAAGCTGCGGAAAGAGAGAGATTCGCCTTATTGTTGGGCACACAGAACACTGCACCCGCTGGGCACCGCCATGCATGTCCTCGTCCTCGTCTGGCTCGTCGTAAGCTTCTTGATGCTCGCCGGAGTCCTCTACATCTCGCTTCTAGTGGATATGGTTTGCCGCCTCAGTGAGACACATCGTCACCTCTGGGAAGCACACGTGTGGATGAGCTTAATTTAACAAAGGGATGGCTCAATCTGATACTAAAGGCATCAAAACGAGCGTCAAACGAGGAAACTGGAGAAGATCACAAGGATTTGGCCCGCTCTAAAACTATATTGAACAAATGATTAAGTTTGTGAAATTTTACGGACCTACACTTTCATTTCTCTCTCTGTATTGACAATATCATCTTCTTACATCTTCTACCTAAGCCCCTCTACTATAATCTAATTACAACACTCTACACCAACAATATCCATATTAAACGTAGATTCTTCCATGGCACTTATATACTTGGCCACATGGATCAGGGTCAGGGACCCTGTTATTCTTTGGCTATATGCGGCCACCCCTCTCGCTCTTGCCCCTCTCACTCTTGCCTAGGAATGGCCTTGGACTCAATCCTAGCGCTCCCGACCCCTTGTTATATCCAATTTCTCTTCCCCTGCATTCTTACTCTCCCACCCTGTCCATAGGGGTGGAAACGAGCCGAGCCCGAGCAAGCCCAGCCTAGCTCAGCTTGGGCTCGGTTAGGGCACCGAGCCAGCTCAGCTCGGCTCACCCAGGAGCACGAGCTGGGGATAAGGCTCGGCTCTGGCTTGGTCGTAGCTCGAGCTGGCTCGGACCAGCTCACGAGCTTGTCAGGGGCTACGGGGACGGGGCGAGGCGGCAGAGACAAGAGGGGATGGAGAGGCAAGGGTGGAGGCTAGGCGATGCCGGGGCTGGAGAGTCGAGGCCAGAGTTGGAGGCGAGGCGAGGCGCCGTCGCCGGAGGTTGGAGAGGCAGTGGAGGCGAGACGCCATCGCCGAAGGCTGGAGAGCAGGCCAGGCGACGCTAGGCTGGAGAGGCCGCGCCAGAGTTGGAGACGAGGCGAGGCACTGTCGCCAGAGGTTGCAGAGGCGGTGGAGGAGAGGCGCCATCGCCGAAGGCTGGAGAGCAGGCGAGGCGACGCTGGGCTGGAGAGGCGGGGCCGGAGTTGGAGGTGAGGCGAGGCGACGGAGGCGAACCGAGGCGCCGTGGCTGGAGGTTGGAGAGGTGGTGGAGACGGCGCCGTTGTCGAAGGCTGGAGAAGAGGCGGAGACGAGGCGCTGTCTCCAAAGGCTAGAGAGACGGGGGTGGAGGCGTGGAGCCGCGGAGGCGTGGTGGTGACCGGTGGGGCGGGGGAATTTTGGTCGGGGCGGGTTGGGATTTGGGAATGGGGTTAGGGATTTTGGACAAGGGCGGGCGGGGGGTTTTAGGTGAGGGCAGGAGGGGCGCGCTCGCGTGGAGGATTTCATGGGCAGGACAGCGGGAGCGGTGGGGGTGCGGGGCTCACACGGTTGGCAGTCAGCACACTCGCTCGGTCGAGCCACAAGCGAGCCACCCTTGGCTCGGCTCGGGCTCGCCAAACAAACCGAGCTGGGGACAAGGCTCGGCTCGGGCTCGTTTATGGCCGAGCCGAGCATGAGCCGAGCCAACTTGCGAGCCAAGCCCCAGCTACTGGCGAGCCTCGAGCCAAAGTTCTAGCCCTACCTATCCACCCATGCACCCACCATCAATTTTAAAATTTTAGTGAAATGGTCGTCATTTAAAAATTGTTAGTAAATCTAAAATTGCAATTTGAATCAACGAAATTGCATAACTAACTAATGTGCACTTTAGTACAATTATCCTATAATTTTTAGTGGTATTTATTTTTTTTATAGTTGTAATGCTTACATAGGTTAGAATTATTTTGTTCCTTGATTTTTACTGGATTCACTGAACCAAATTTTGTATTCATCTTGAATAAATAATTGTTTCTTTCATTTTGTGTGATATTAATCGAGGTAAACAAAAAAAATTGAGAAATATAGCAATCAAATGATGAGGATCCAAGGTTGTCGTAAAATTTCAATAGTTTACAATGCAGTCACTTCAATAATTTTGACGATTGCAATCCGATTTAGGTAATTCTTTGAGGCAACTTTGTTAAATCAACAGAACTTTGGTTTGACAACACCGAAATAACGTGCGCTTTGGTTTCTACCATCAAAATAAAATGATACATTTAATACCACCAAAACAATATGTTGTTTCAATTTTTGCAATTTCGTCCATTTCTGTAGAGTTTTTTTTCCCCAAAAACACCCTATGCAAGTATGAATTTACCCCTTTCTTCCCCCATCTTCCCATCTTCCTAATTTGTACACAAAGAGAATAGAGACAGGAGGGAGGGTAGCATGGTCCGGCAAATAGCAAGACAACAAGCGAGGTCGGCATTGCTAGACTCCCTAGTCCTCCTCCTCTTTCTAACCCGCGTCGTGCGTTGTTGTCCTTCACATTGCCTTGCCCCCGCCGTTGAGCGATTTGGCCCTCGCACCCCCCACGTCTTGCTCTTCCTCCTCTGACCTCTGCCGCTTGTCACCGTCCACCCTACCTCCGCCGCACCGTGGCACTACCACCGCTGCCGCTCTTGCTACCCTAGCGACTATCGTTTGCGCTGTTAGTCTTGTTGTTGCTGCCACCGAGCTCCTAGGGCTGCAGTCGTGCACCCCCATCATCATCCCTCACTACCAGCCGCTCTGTCGTCGAAGCCGAGCTGCCCAAGCCCGCCATGGCCCTGCTCTCCTCAGCCTCCTCTTTGCTCCCTCTCTTTGGCTCTATGGCAGACTTGTCCCACTTGTCAACGAGCTGAGATAGTAGAGGACAAAATGGTATAGTTGATGGCAAGCTTGATGGAATAGCAAAAAAATGAAATGGTGCATTCTCTTGGTGGTATTAAAGTGTACCATTTTGTTTCGATGGTAGAAATTAATCAAAAAATGTGTTCATTTAGTGTCACTAAATCAATTTTCTCTTAAATTAATTGATATGTGACAATATAAAGTATTTTTTTGTCCACTCAATTTCTTTTTTCCAAGAGTGAAGCATGGACTAGCTAGGGAGCCCATAGGCCAATTATTATATTTCGTTATTTGTTTGGAGAAGGATATATACCAAATTACTCTCTCCCAACATGCATGTCATTTTGGACAATAACATAGTCATTAGAATGCAATTTTGATCACTAATTAATATGGTAATTATTTATAAAACCAAAAAATTGTGATGTTATGAAAGTCTCTTTTCATACTGAATCTACATATATGACTTTTATGTATCTAATCTAGTTATTTAAAAATAAATCCACATCTAAAGTTTCATAATTTTGACTGCAAGGCATCCTAAGCCAATGTGTACTTGTGATTGGAGGGAGTAGCATGGACATCAAGAAGAAAAAATGGCAGCATGCACTTGTCATGTTCCGCAACCTAAGAATTATCTACCTTGCGTCTTGTTTCACGCTCGCGCTGTTTAAAGTCAATTGATACTACAGAAGCTAACAACACAACCAGATACAGCACCTTCTCCGATGGCCATGGAGATGGACACCGACGAGGTCGTGATCGACAACCCGTACTTTCGCGTCTACAAGAGCGGCAAGATGGACCGAATCTACAGCCCTCCGCTCGTCGCCGCTGGCGTCGACGATGCCAGCGGCGTCACCTCCAAGGACGTCGTCCTCGACGCCGGCACAGGTCTGTCCGTCCGCCTTTACCTGCCCAGGATCCAAGAAGCCTCCAAAAAGCTTCCTGTCCTCGTCTACATCCACGGCGGCGGCTTCGTCGTTGAGTCCGCGGACTCCGCTATCTACCATAAGTACGTTACCTCCCTCGCCGCCGCGGCCGGCGTCCTCACTGTGTCCGTCGACTACCGCCTCGCACCCGAGAACCCGCTACCTGCGGGCTACGACGACTGTTGGACCGCGCTCCAATGGGCGGTGTCGGCCCGGGACGCCTGGCTCGCCGAGCACGGCGACATGACCCGCATCTTCCTCACCGGCGACAGCGCGGGCGGCAACATCGTGCACGACATGCTGCTGAGGGCGTCCGCTAGCAACGGGCCAAGATTGGAGGGCGCGATCCTGTTCCATCCGTTCTTCGGCGGGAACACGGCCATCGCCGGCGAGAAGGAGGCCGTGGTCGCGATCACCGCGAAGGTGTGGGCGCTGGCGTGCCCGGGCGCGGTGAACGGCGCCGACGACCCTAGGATGAACACGACCGGGCCGGGCGCGCCGGGGCTGGAGAATCTCGGGTGCGAGCGGGTGCTCGTGTGCGCGGCGAGTAAGGACTGGCTGGCGGCGAGGAGCCGCGCGTACTACGACGCGGTGGCCGCGAGCGCGTGGCGCGGGAGTGCGGCGTGGTTGGAGACGGAAGGGGAGGAGCACGTCTTCTTCCTTCACAAGCCAGAGTGCGAGAAGGCCAAGGAGCTCATGGACCGCGTCGTGGCGTTCATTGCCGGAGCATGAATTGTTATCGCTCTGCATGTGCATGCAGCTGTGTCGTGTTTCCTACTACTGAATAAGTAATGGCACTGCGATGCAGTGTAGGTAGCTCAGTGTAGCGCGCCATGATCAAAGCAGCAGTGTTTGCTCTAATATCCTTCTGAAATTGGGAGCTTCTATGGGTTTGATCATGAAATTGTTATCAGCGAGTTTGCAAGACATGATCTCATGTTTGTTGGAAATGGCCTGTGCAACAAGATAACACACAATGCAAAAAAATTTTTAGTTTCGATAAAAAAACTTCTCCTGTTTCTCAATTCTTGTTCTTTTTTTTTTTTTTTGTAAGGGAGTGATTGATTATTAGCACACAAGTCTCCCTATTTCTATCCACGTTTTCGACCTAACCACCAAATGCCGTGTTCTTCAGTTCCTGTATAGCAGGGGCGACGAACATTTCAAGCCAGCCGTTATTGTTGGTGATGTTTTTGAAGAGAACATTTGGTGATGTTGCTGTGATTACATTAACTCTTCTGCATTCCCGAAGGCATGCCACTTGTGACTTGTGAGTTGTCAGTTGTCACAACGACCAAGTTCATGCTAGGACAAACGGAACGATCAAGGGAAGAATATAATAGGACAAAAAGGTTTTGATTAAACTAAGAAACCGGCCTTCCAGATCATTGACAAAGAAATGTAAATATTTGGTTCGTTTCATCACCAACACCCACCCACCCCCCACCCCCCTCTAAAAAAAAGATAGGTCAAATTTTGTGGCTCCAACAAGCTGAGTGTTGACCCCGGCAGTTCCAGGCTGGGAATGGTAGAAAGGAGGGTATAAATGACACTTCAATTGTTCTTATCCCAAAAGTGAATGATCCTAATTCCTTTGCTCAATTCCGCCCCATCAGCTTATGTAATGTGATCTATAAGATTGTCTCAAAAGTGCTAGCTAACCGTCTAAAAAGTCATCTTCACATGCTGGTTGGGAAAGAACAAAGTGCCTTTATGCCAGGTCGCTTAATTACAGACAATGTGCTGATTGCTTATGAATGTACTAATGCCATTCAGAAAAGGAAAAGTAGGCGGCCTTCTTGTGCGGTCAAGCTGGATACGATGAAAGCTTATGACCGAGTTGAATAGGATTTCTTGGAGGCAATTTTTCTCAAAATGGGCTTCTCTCCAAAGTGGAGAGGATGGATGTCTCAGCATCCGTTCAATTCGTTTTACTGTCAAAATGAATGGAGTTCTGAAACACCCCTCCACTTATACCAATTTAAATGCTATTAAATTAATGTTATTAAGGAATCATTAAAGCAAAGAACAAAATAATAATAAAAAAAAAAATGTTGACGCGTACGCGTATATATATAAATATATATGTGTATGTGTGTGGGTGTGGAGAGGAATATATCATTTCCATGACAACATGAGCAACTCATAAGATTCAATTATATAGGCAAATATGAAACCGTATCTTTATTAA
The DNA here is from genome assembly GCA_036346145.1 of Olyra latifolia. Taxonomy (NCBI): domain Eukaryota; kingdom Viridiplantae; phylum Streptophyta; class Magnoliopsida; order Poales; family Poaceae; genus Olyra; species Olyra latifolia. The sequence goes on from CM070531.1 coordinate 32,373,047, forward strand.
AATCCTGATCTATACAGCTGAGTATTACATTACTACTCATCACTTAACTACACCTCACACTATTTTATACATACACCGGAAGGCTACAACAATTGAAATACAATATTACATTTTTCCATATCCATCCTAAGTCTACGAGTGTTCTTCATACTCTCCGTTCCGTATCCGGGCTGCCAAACTTGCTCGTCTTTCCGGCCATACTTCCTTTCCGTTTAGAATCCCTGTACAGTAAGCATAATCATAGACAGACAAATCTAGGAGTGAGGAGATCAAATAACAGTAAATATAGTTACAAATCTGCTAAATAGAATCAGCAAATAATAATAAAAAAAAGAAAGAAAATAATTTTTTGAATTAAAAGTAGGAAGACCGTCAGAATATTGTAGCAGATAAGATCATCGGAACACCAGGCCGTCCGGGGCCAGCCGGTCTCCCTCATCGCTACAGTATCATCATCCAGAGAAAAGCAAACCTGTTTCGAACCCACATTGTAACTTGCACAACCAGCATACACCATGATAAAAACAAGCCTGTGAACATATCACCAAATACCACATTCCAGCCATGCTCAACAGACAAACTAAGGGCACAAGCAACAAAGTTTTCAAGCTTCAGCAATTAACACAGCTAGCAGCAGACCTGGACATGCCCCAAGATCCCACACGGCCAGCAACCACAGGCCACAAATATGCCACCAAGCTCTGCCCCCAACAGCTAGGAAACCATAGTTTCCCCAAGGAAGACAGCAGCCAGCCTTACAGCCCACAGTTTCAATACAGCTCACAGTTTCCAATTCAGGAAACTAGCAACAGCTAAGAAGTTTTACTCAGGCCTGCACCAGCCACCACCTCCTCTAGATAGTGCATTCCCAGCTCCCACAGCCCCACACTTACCATTCTCAACAAACAAACAGCAAGAAAGCCTCAGATCACTCCCACAGATCACTTACCACTTCCAGCTGAGAACCACAGAGGAAGGCTGCAGCCAGCTAGGAGCAGGAGGAAGGCATTCCAGCAGCAAGGCACCAAGAGGGGAGGAGCTGGTCGGCCAGGAAGGAGTCAAGGGTGGAAACCAGCTGCTTCCAAGTTCTGCTACCACTACTCCAACCAGCTGATCCCCAACAACAGCACCATACTGCAAGGTTCAATTGTTTAACCATCCAACCCATCCCCACCTATATCTGCCCACATGCATACTACTAGAAGCTCATTTGTGATATAATGCACATGCACAAACACATGTATCCAAACATAACCATTAAATTTTTAGATCATCTATTCCAGCATCTTAGATATTCCAACCTATGCACATTGAAACATATTTTATCTCTACACATGGTGTTTTAGCATAAACATTCCCTAATCCAACTCCAATCAGTAAAACAACTTGTTCATGCACATCAATGGGATAATAAGAAGTTATCCCAACTTTTAATTATCATGCATGCAGATGTTGCATCTACTCAAACACATAAAGGCCCTATCATTTCTCTATCAGTACACTGTTCTGAAACATAATCATCTCCAAAAAGATACTACATAAACAGAACTAAATATGAATATATAAGTCTAGATCTCTTGCAAGCATGTCATATAGGAAACCTAGAATAAAAAAACCTAAAACTATATGTTTAGACTTGTATCATTCAAAGTAACCAGAAAGGATAAAACAGAATATTACTTTAATTCTGTTGGGATCAGAGGAAATGGTGGTGTGGTTGCCTTCATGAGCCTCTAGAACTCTTTTCATGCCCCCGGTGCATGAGAAGATCCTAGGTACCCACATGAAGACCATCCAACACCTACACATTACCCTCTAATCTCAAGTTATCAGTGCCATTGCCAACTCTTTATCTAGCTAATCAATCTCCCCTCCGCAATACAAACAAGAATTTGAATTTCTCTACCAATGAATCCAGGAATATCCATAATCATTAAACTCAGAAATTGCTAGTAAAGAGGTGATAGATAGGAGGGAATTACAGTAGGGATTAGAATGGTAGGATGTGCCCTGCTGGAGAGTAGGAAGCAGAGCCGTCGCCAGGCCGCTGCCCCGGCTAACAGCCGCCATCGTTGCTAGTGAGGGCAGGAGGATGACCCCAGATCCGCCGGCCTCACCGAAGGAGAGCACCGGGGCGAGGCGGCTCATGGGACGGCCGTGGGGGCGGAGTCGCCGGAGCGAGGCAACGCAACCACCTGCTACCCGGGGCTCGGCCGCGCGTGAGAGAGAGGGAGGAGCGGAAGGCGTGAGCGAGAGGGAACTCGGGGCGGCGCGGGAGGCTGGGCCAGAGAGGCAGCACCGCCGCCGTCGCCGGAGAAGGGAGCAGAGCCGACGCCGCCGCAGCCCGGCCTGCTAGCCGCCGCCGCTGCCCGACCTTCCAGCCGCCGCCGTCGCCTGTGAGAGCCCGCGGAACCCCGCCGCGCAGCGCATAGGAGGAGAGGGGATGCGGGGCCGCCGTCGCGCTGCTGCCCTGGAGGCCCCTCCCGGGCGGTGCTCACCTGGGAGAGGGAGAGAACGAGAGAGGAGAAGAGAGGAATCGGGGGTGAGGGGAGTGAGGAGCTGAGAGAGTGGGGAATTGGGGATCTAGGGATTTAGGTAAGAACCGGGTCGGCTCCGGTTGCCACAGTCCAACTCGGCTTTTAGTATAGGGTTCTCTCACATCACTTGAACTTAAACTCACTCATAGACCTATCAAGCCATCAAGCAAATATAATAATACAAGTAATACTACTGATAATAATACTAAAGTAAACCAGAGATCATATTTTAATAGCTCCATTCAACAACTATAAATTAAACAAAATATCTCAATTTTTCGGAAGTAACTCAAATCCAGCAGTTGGTAGCGAACAATTGGAATTGGGGGAAAATAGGACTTAAGATTAGGAATGGGGATTTGGTTTTGAGCCGAGTCGGCTCCGGCTTGCAACAGCTCGGCTCTGGGCAGGGTAGGAACCGGCTAGAGTAGTATAAATCAGTGCATTGCTCCACACATACACATGTATATATACCGACATTCTCACACGTAGATTTATATAAATGCACACACATGTTTATCTAGCCATAAAACAAGGATAAAAATAAATAAATAAGATAAGAAAATAAATAAATGGATAAAGTAATCAGTAGTCATATTTTACCAAGATTTGGTCAAAAACTATAGTTTAAACTCAATACCCTAATCATTTTCCTCTCTCTAATTTAACATGTGAAAAATAATTAAGTACTGCACCGTGCACTTAAGTATGTATTTCCTGACTCAATTAAATATCTACATACTCCTCTCTAAAATCATCTGCTGAAAATAACCCTAACTTCTACACATTCGCATCTATACGAAGAAATTCAATTTTATTGTATTTTGTTCTGTTTCCTGAAAGCTATATAATTTAATTCCAGGGACCAATATAAATCAAGCTTCCGCGAGTGAACGCGTAGAAATCTGGTTTTGGTACTTTATTGAAGGCAAGCTTTCCTTTGACCACTTGAGTAGTGTACTTTAACAGTACATTATTTTATAATTATATACCACTAGCATCTAATGAATGTACTTGTTTTTACCTAATTAATTTGCACCGTTGATGAATGGAGTAGCGACTTGATCGATGGAGCGATCGGTCGCTAGAAGTAATATTGGTGGGTAAAGGGTGCCCTGGGAAAGGTGCAGAGGAGAGGTGGGACCCTTCACATGGTATAATATAAGGAGAATATCTATCACTCGGGCGTTGAGCCGTAATAAACAGTATCAACCTTAGTCTCGCGATGCGGTCAGAGAAGGTTGGTCTATGAGGCAGTTACATTCTCCACGATGGGTAAGTAGATAGCTAGGAGGGGTGGGTGAGCGTACCTAGGGTGAGCGGACCCGAGCTTTCCCGACCATAGCGGCTATATTATCATAAAGAGGCTACTCATGACGTCGGGAATGAGTAGAACGATTCTTGAGTAAGTGTGAGGACGGGGTTGTGAGTAAGGTGCGTCGAGAGCTCGCACTTGCTTAAGCAACCGGGTTGGAGATGTAACCTGCCAATTAGAATGAACACTCTGAGTCCCGACTTGTAGGGACGACTATGAATAAAGTGGTACAAACCTGCGCAGGGTAAAATCATGAATTCATGCCTGTCTCCTGGACTGGAGGCTACGGAGGCTAAGTCCGCCTCATATACGAGTGTTAGTAGCTTTTATAAAACTTAAAAGAGATCAACCCTTTTTAAATCTGTATTTTGTTTAAGCAGAGAGGATGGCAAATGAGGTATTGCCAAGCAGAATAAGAGAAGAAGTTTTATTTTCATTTTGTTGCTATTATCGCTTGCTGAGTACTTGTGTACTCACTCTTGCTATTATCCCTTTTTGCTAGATATTACTTTTCGACGAGGACTCGATCGTGTATTATGATGTTATTAAGGGGGAAGATCATCAGGGAATTGAGGAGATCCAGAAGGCGGTGACTTTCTAGAGGACTTCTTTTGAAGGGTCATGGCAGTAGTAGATCAAGGGGACGCCGCCACTTAAATAATAAGTCGATAGGAATGTGGCTTATGTGTAATTAAATTTAAGTTTGGACTCTGTTGTAATAATAAAACTTGTGCCGCCATGCGTTGCCTCATGATGTAAGAATGCATGATAATCTCTGATTATTGTTCTGTTGCAAAACTCTGATCCGGGCAGCGCATTCGAAGGGACGTTTGTCGGGACCCAAGCCAATGCCTAGGCCCCTTTCTGTGTTATATCGATACTAGTCCCAGAATCAATGCTAGTATCCACAGATCATAATTCAGAAATGATAACATTGCGATAAATAACGTGCGATATTAACTTTATTACAATAATGACAGAGTAGCAGCGGACAAACATCAGTTCATTACAATACCCCATAGGCATGGACTATATCGTGCATATAGAAAACCCTCTAGATCTATCTCCTGGTATCAAACATAGTCTTCTGGCTTCATCACTCGTCGTCATAAGGTCCTGGTTCACAGATGTCGAATGGAGGATCTGCTTGTACCCATCAAACATAGCCAGTTTTACAGAATTTTTCCTATAATTTAAAATGGCATTTTAGAAAAAGAAGAGATAAAACCTTTGAATTTTTCTTTATTTATTTTTAAATAACTCAACGGCATCCCCTGCCAAAACATCCCAGATTTTGAAAACAAACACTACCATATGGAGAGTTACCTTGCGTGCTCTTAACCGTGAGCACGGCTATCCGGATAGTTTTTACTCTGCAGAGTTTGTACACTTTACCCTCCTGAGAATCTCATTCTTTTTGTCACTACACTTCCGAGGTGTAGGACCAGAGATGAGCTTCCATGGTCTTTCTAAAGCCCTGGTCTAACTGAGTTCTGCCCGTTAAGGTTTCACCGTCGGGTAACACACTGCTCCTCGGAGACAAGGTTCCCAGGCCCCCTCGTACGCCGCACAACACACTGCTCCTAGGAGACAAGGTTGTGTTCAACCGGATGGCAGCACTTAGCTAGAACAGTTGCGATGTACTAAGTCCAAGTCCGCCCCATTCCAGATCAAGAGGCTGTACTGTAATGCTCGGATCACAGGTCCATAGGACGAACAGTCCTTAGGCTAGGAATAATAAACTAACCACAACCCGAAACCGTGCGTCTATCCCGCACCAAACCAAACTTCTGTTATTACCCTAGCCAACTTTTATTTTAAAATCACAATAAAAAACCCTTGGCATTTCCCCAATGCCAATCACACAAGTTCACAATAATCATCACGAATAAATTTATTGAAATTTCTAAGCTTGGCTAAGCAATTATTTTTCCTAGTTTTATATTAAGCAATAAAATTTTTTTGTAACATGGCATTTTTATAAAAATTGCTAGGAAACTAGTTGTCGTGGTTTAAGATCATAGCATGCATTTTCAGGACTTAAATTCTACAAAATTCCTTGTAAACTAGGTGATCATATGGTCAAAATGTAATGGGATTATATTTTCTAGATTAGATTTTCTATTCTAAAGGAATTGGCTCTTCTAACTTGCCTTGATCGACGAAGTGTTGATCCTCCGGCTGTAGCTCCAAATGATTAATAATACCTCCTTCGCCTTTTGATGAAAATAAATCCCCACATATAATTACATGCAAGGAAACAAACATATTCTAGTCAATATAGATCAATACAAAAATAATTTTAAAAAAATATAAGGATAGCAAAAAGATACAAAATTGACAAAACAGTTATCTGCATTCTTATGAATTGAACTCAACTTATTTGGTGTTTTTTGGTTTTACGGTTTGCTAGATATCAATTTTATAAATTTATTCGTGAATTAGAAATTAGTAACATAGCAACAGCCATGGACAAAATCCGGCGAGGTTCTTCGGCGATCAAGTTCGTCGCGCTCAGGCAAGGACTCGATGAGAGATTGGATGGGATGGACTCTTGTCAAAGATGCGCAGGACGTGATCGAAAGACACGGGCTAATTCGCACGGAGCCAGCATGGGCGCGAGGAGAAAGAGAGACGGCTCGAAATCGAGAGATGCTACTTCGGCGATTTATATAGGGTGCCTCGGATGGTTCTAGATTCTCAAATTTGGTAAGGTGGGAGAGGATAGAAATATGAAGGATGTGTTTTCTCAGATTTACAATCGCCTTCACCGATTTTGCGCAGCAAGAAAAAGAGAAGGCGGCCTTACCGAGCGTCGAAACGACGGCGGAAGAAGACGTGCGCGGTGACGGCGCTACGACGAAGCTCCGACGAAATTCGACGAGGGCTTTTGCTCGCCACAGCTTGTGGATGGCGTGGTGCGAAGGGATTGAGGAACGAGGCTTCCAATCAACGGATTTTGGTTCTAGAACGCCGACGACTAACTCGAACGGGGCGACGGAATTGGCCTTATATAAGCATCCATTGATAGGGGTTTCTTCGGCATTCAACACGTTAGTGGTAGGCGTTTCAAAACTGAAAATTAATTGCACTAATTTGCAGTTTCAGTTTGATCCCAGTGAGTTCATGCGGCGCTGTTTCTGTCTGTTCATGTTCGAGCCGTTCGGCTGGGGAAGATGAACAGGATGCGGCTAGCATATTTGGACCAAGCCGGCACTTAGAGCAGCAAAGCTGCGTTGCTCGGCTGGCAAGACCCTTGCATTCAAACCCCACGAGAGACATATTTTGCATCTTTTTTTTTTCTTTTTGTCTTCCCACTGAAATCACTCCTATAAATTATATTTTTAAATCTTATAAATTTAATGTGACTTTTCCCCTGATTTATGAATATTTCAATATTCTTTCCTCTTTATCTCTCTCTCTCTATTTTAAAATTTTTATGTTAAGTATCTTCATACTTATTCCACTATTTAATTATTTTGATAACTATTTTTTATTTCCTTTTCTTTAATATTTCTTTCTTAGCATTAATTAATTTATTTGTTTTGAAACCAATATTTTTTTAAAAAAATGTCTATTCATAAAAATTTAGTGTATATAATTTTAGGGTTTTACAACATTGCAGTTGAGATGTCCTTCGGGTGTATATGTCTAAACCCACACAATTACTTCATGATTTTGGTATGATGAAGCCATTAACATGTGGTAATTGGGCGGGTCGTCTCAAGTTCTCTCCCAACGGTTTCTTCCTACAAGAGGCATACGCCAAGGTGACCCCGTCTCGCCGTATTTATTTGTTTTATTTATTTGTTTTATGTGCTGAAACCCTATCTGCTGGCCTACGCAGAAGTACTGAAAGGAAAGCACTCCGAGGAATCACTTTTGGTCATCAGGGCCCCTCTATAACCCACTTGATGTTTGCGGATGATATTATAATCTTTATGGAAGCCTCAATGAACAATGTTGTGGAATTACATAACATCCTATCCCTTTATGCTGCTGGATCAGGCCAAAAGTTAATTTCCAGAAAAGTTCGATTTTCTTTGGTCATGGGGTTCAGAACCCGATCAAGAATAATATCATGGGGACTCTGCAAATTGGTGAGGAGGCCTTGTCAGAGAAGTATTTAGGGCTTCCTTCTATGGTGGGTCGAGACAAAGATGCGTCCTTCCAAAGTATAGCCCAGAGAGTCTAGGCAAAACTTGAACACTTCTTTGGCCGGTGCTTGTCTAGGGCCGGGAAAGAGGTTCTTGTCAAGGCAGTGATTCAGGCCATCCCAACATATTCCATGTCCTGTTTTAAACTGAACAAGAGGTTTTGTCGCTCTTTAGAAAAGCAGATTGCCCAATTTTGGTGGGGAGCTTCCGTGGGACAGCGTAAAACTCATTGGGTGGGCTGGTCAACCTTGACAAAGAGTAAGCAATATGGAGGTTTGGGCTTTAGGAATTTACATCTGTTCAATCAGGCACTTCTGGCAAAGCAAGGGTGGCACATCCTAACCAACCCGGACTCGTTGTGTTCGAGAGTGCTAAAAGCTAGATACTTTCCCCGATCCTCATTCATGCAGGCTCGTAAATCCCAGAATGCTTTGCAAACTTGGAATAGCATATTGTTTGGGCAGGAGGCTCTCAAATTGGGACTGATCTGGAGAGTAGGGGACGGATCATCGATTGATATTTGGAAGGACCCGTGGATTCTGAGGTCAACAATCAAGGTTCCAATGGGCTGTATGGATACAGCCGGAGCTCTCAAAGTGGCTGATCTTATTGATGCAGTGAAGGGAGGTTGGGATGAGGAAGCGATGGCTCAGAATATGTGGCTTGTGGATTCTATTGATGCCAGGAAGATTCAAATTGGGGGGACTGGTACTATTGACACGCCGGCTTGGGACCGTGTCCCGAATGGCCGTTTTTCAGTGCGCTCGGCTTACCATGCCTTAAAGGAGTGTGGTGTCGGGATTAAGGGGAATTCTAGCAATGGGAAGGCTTCTCCAGTAGTCTTAGCCATCCATCTTGGAAGAAGGTTTGGAAAATCGTGCTCCACCCCGTATTCGCTTATTACTATGGCGAGTGTGCTGTTCCAGTCTCCCTGTAGGAGAAAACATGAGAAAACAAGGATTCTGTCAAGTGTTTAATTGTTGCAACTGTGACAGGCTGGAATCAATGAACCATATGTGTTGGGTGTGTCCTTTTGCAAGGGATTTTTGGGGGAATGCAGACCAGTGGACGCGTGAGTGTGTCAATACTCTGATGAAGGTCGAAATGGATGACAAGTATGGGGCTGCTTTGCTACTGGAATTGATCAACGAGTTGGAAAATGATAAAGTGACTCTTCTTGCTTGGGGTGTTGATGCCCTCTGGTCAGCACGCAACAAGGTGGTCTTCGAGAATGTGCGTAAACATCTCAACTCGGTTTTCAAATCGATGCTGGAGCAAAAAGCACAGTACCATAAAATACACCTTGAGAGCGGGCTGCCTCCGGGTGTCTCAACTTAGCGACAGGGTTCTCCTCCGTCATGGCAAAAACCAACTCCTGGTTGTGTTAAGGTGAACTTTGATGGTGCTTTTGCAGTGTGTAATGGCCTTGCCGCTGGTGCTTCTGTTATCCGGAATGCTAATGGGGTGTTGATTGATGGATGCGCCAAGGTCTTCAACCAGCTGCTGAATCCTCTAGCAGTTGAAGCCAATGCTTGTTTGCTTGCGCTTTCTCGTGCAACTGCTCTTGGCTTGGTCGAAGTTTGCTTTGAGACTGATTGCCTAGTGCTCTGTAATGCAGTTGGCGATGTAGAGCCTGACCGTTCCATCAACACTGCTCTTATCATGGAAATTCGTCAACGACTACAGGGAGAACCACGGTGGAGCATCAGTCATGTTAAACGTTCTTGTAATCAAGCTGCACATGCGCTGGCGTCTTTGTCTCTCTCTTTTGGCTCGGACATTGTGTTGGATGAGACAATTCCTAGCTGTGTAAAATCAGCTCTGGAAGCTGACTGTAATTCTCTTTCAGTCAACTAATGAATTCCCTCTCTGGTGTCCAAAAAAAAAAACAAGCTGAGTGTTGACACGACAGAACTCCTCTCCACCCCTTTCCAAATAATTTTCCCCTTGAATAACACATAGATTTCAGAGGTTATCTATATAGTACCATTTTTAAAAAATATCAACTCATTTTCGTTCGAGGATCAATTGAATCTGAGCCGTGCTGGCACTGTGTCCCCATCCTCCAAACCTAACCTTCCCTGCTTCCCCACCCCTACGTTAGAAATTGAGACATATGTTTGATTTTGCAGTCTAAGATTGTCATGTTTAATCTTAGTCACACCACATTTTGTTAGCCAGATTTTGGTTCATGCATGCTAGAGAGATGGCTTACCATAATCCTTTTGTTAGCCCCTTGGCTTATGCGTCGTACGTAGACTCATTTTTACATTACTCACACGATTTTTCACCACAAAATTAACGCTGGCAAAAATTAGCCACACTTTTCTACAGACTAATCACTAATAAACACGAGGCCAGCAGGCAGAATTGTGATGTTCACTCCTTATTGCCTTGGCCAGATTCTGGGCTTCTGGCGTACATTTGCTGATGGGTTCCATTTCCAGCCGACTGGCACGGAGAAGAAGCCTTATCACACTTGCTTTCGATTCAGGCCTAAACAAGAATACGAGAGCGGAAGGCTGGAGACACAGGCCCCAGTCTATCCCAGTTGGAACGAAAAGGACATACCCAGCTTGGGCTCAGCCCATCAAGTCCCCGGTTCCCTTCTGCTACCGTTTTGTAGAACAGTAAAAGAGAGTGGTTTTTCGCACACGTACATGGTCCTCCGTAATGCACTATCCGCATCATCCATTTTGTGCTAAGATCTCTGCACATCTCTCCCCTATTTATCTTCCCCTTTTGCATAAAACACCGTCTTTACTTCTCAATTTCTCCCGCCCAATCCTTTTATCTCTCTCTCCCTCACCACGCCCATCCCCGTGGCACCACCATGCTATCGTCGTCATGCCTCTTTGCTAAGCCACCCATGTAGCCGTCGTGGTCGCAGCCAGGGTTAGCAATGCCGCTAAAAGCAAGCTGCCACCATGGTCGTGGTTGTGAGGTGTGGCCATGGTCGCTGCCTGAGGCAGTTGTGGAGGGTGGACTGAGGTGCAAGGTGGCAGGAAACCAAGTCATGCACGAGTGGCTGGTGGACAGGATCGACTGCCCAACGGTGACAACCAAGGCGTCTATGTAGCCATGGATGAGAGAGGCTGGGATGAGAAATGGGAGGAACTGAGAGGGTTTATTTGCCAAATTGGATGAGAAAAAGGGAGAGCGGTATGCACGAATCTTAGCACATATTGCATACTGTGGATAGTTTATGGACGATTATGTACATGCGGTTTTGCCTTTTCATATGAAAAATGCCATCATAACTTGATATGGCGCCATGGCAAATGCCCCACCTTTCGCCTATTACGGTAGGTGGTATTTAAAACTACTTTCGGCTTGATATGAAGTAGTTTTTTGACTTTACCATATCAACACGAAAAATAGCCTAAGCCACCTGGCCTAAAGAAAGCTTATGGTGTTTATTTTTTTCCTTCCAGCTAAGTTGCCCTTTGTGCCTCTCCCTCTCCTAACACGTCCGCAGCTCACCCATCTACCCTAGTTGCCTCCTCCTCTCTTGCCCGCGCCGCTCACCACCTCCGCTCTCTCCCGCGGAGATTTCTCTCAGGATTGGCACTTTAACACTCATATCACCTCCCGCTGCTGCTGCAGTGCATATTACCATAAGACTCCGTCATGCATTGGTTGTCCTCACTCTCATGTTTTTTGGCCGCTTCACGGTGAGTGCGTCTGTTTGTATGTAAATTTTTTTTTTAAAAAAAGCATTCCTCTCTCTCCATAACAGCTTGTACATGTGAAAATGAGAGGCAGGTCTGGCAGGATAGGCAGAGAGGTGTGCCATTTCTCACCATTTGCCTATGTTTCCCCCGAGAGGTGGAAGAAAGCCAATAAGCAACCAACTGTATGCAAGATCGTGGAATAAACTCAAGAAAACAATGCGCGTTGAGGTATGGTCCTACTTTTTGCATAAAGGGATATCTCCCCATTTCCATTACGTGAATAACGGAAAATACATCATTCAGCGTTTAAACCAACAAAACTTAGTTTGCTGCTCTGCCTACAACCTTCCATCCAGTTATACAAAGCAAAATAAAACACCCCATCTAGCTTCTCCTACAACTCCTATTATCCTTCCATTGGAAGGTCTTGAGCGACTATTTTTACTGCTTGCCAAGCCCAGCTGCCCATCTTCTTCCTTGGAGTAGCACCGCCTTCTTTATTCCCGTTTGGTTCATCCCCTCCATTACATCCACGATTTTTCCACCCCAACTGCCAGCTTTTGCTTCTTATCTTCCTCACATAGACCTGTCCAATAAGAAATCAATGCGCACGCCAAGTGTAACACCGGAAAAGGAGACATGAGCTTAAACCTCTCAAAGCATGTTTTATTTCCAATTTTCCAAATGGCCCAACACATTGCTAGAATGTACACACCACTCAAATTTTTTTCACCCTTCAACATACCATTAAGCCAATGAAAAGCACTATGCAGCAAAGAGGGTATAACACTAGAATTAATAACGGTAGCTACCACACCCCAACAGGTTCTACTAACTGCATAGTCAAAGAACAAATGCTTGCACGATTCTACTTGATCGCAGAAGAAGCCGCAACATACATTTCCAAGCCAATTCCCTTTCCTGAGTGGTATGGTCCTACTGGACGCTCGGGTAAAAGCGGCGGATGATTCATGCCCTGTTGGGAGCCGTATCCGGGGAAAATCCTTGAGTACAATTTTTAGTTCCAATCCACATGTAGTACTATCCGTGTTTGTACCTAGAAAATTCCATATCCAATCTATGTTGGGTTAATTAGATACATGCCATTGCTCATTTCTGAATTCAGAAAATTGCCGCTGCTCTAAGTAAAAATTGTAAAAATGCCATTGCTGACATGTGAGAATTGCATCACAATATTTGTAATGCAATTCTCAATGTAACTTTCTAGCATGGACACTTGCATCGCAATATTTGTGAACCATTTTGCCCTTGCCTCTTTCTTTTTCCTCTCTCCACTCTGCTCCGTCCCCTAGCAAGGCTCAGGTCCAACGGCCTCACCAACGAGGGAAGGCGGCTAGGCAGGATGACATGGCAGAGCACTCTTGAAGGCATGACAATTCCGCCGGTGGGACAGCAAGGCATGTGGTGGCAGAGAGTAGGGCACAAAGGAAGAAGAAGCGGTGGCGGCTGAAACTTATCACAATGGCAATTGGCGGCGCAGCGAGAAGTAGCAGCGAACGACGGGGAGGAAGAGGGGGAGGAGGGGAAGCTCTAGGTGGCCTTAGATTGGGCAGAGGGAGGTGTGGCGGCACGACAACATGAGCCTAGGGAGATATGGCACCAATGCGACGATAGTGCGCTTTAGCGGTGTTTCAACGAAGAAGGGCGCGGGGGATGTCCATGGAGATCGATGAGGGCTAGGACGCCGGTGAGGCCTCCGACCCCGAGCTGCACCTCGAGTGGAGTAGAGGGGGTGGTAGGGAGGGTGGAGGGCTAGAGGGGTTGCCGGAATTGGTGACCGGGAGTAGGGGCAGATCTAGCATATAAGCGCTGGGTTCAAGTGACCCCAGTGACTTCGAGAACATCCCATATAAATCTGGTGTATTTTCTTAGTATATTAGTATATACACCACTTATTATAAGCTACAATACAGTGTAATGACTCCAGCTAACCTATTTTTCTGGATCCGCCCCTAACTATCCAATGCTCTTTCTAATGTCCGAGTGCCCCATACATGGTAATGATACTTTTTCCAGCACTATTACCATATTCGTATGCCGTGTGTGCATCACATTTAAACGGGTAGTCAGCAGCAAAGCGGAGCATTTGGCGATAACCAAACACTTGGCATCGTAGCACGGGGACTACGGTTAGTAAGTTAAAAAGGCGAAACCGTATTTCACCCCTGCTGTGAGCCTGTGACCGCGTTTTGTCCTGCATGCTCAGCCCCTCAGCTCTCCCGGTGGCTCCGATCGTTGCTTCGCCATCACTCCACCAATCCTCCGCCCTCGCAGCGATCGCAGGCGCCGCGACCGTACCCGTGGCCCGTGGGCACACCACAGGCCGCATCTCGTCCTGCAAGGCGCTCAGCTGCCTTTTACACCCATCTGGGCCCCGGCACAGGTCCATGTCGAGACGTCCAGTCGGCAGAACAGGAGAGGACTAGCCACCGGCGTACATGTCGAGCACTTTAACGACGGGGAAAGTGGCGGCGAGCCGCTAATTTCCCACGGCCATTTCGGCGGTGGGCGCATGCAGCTCGGCTGTCCGTCCGGACCGCGTTCCTGCCGAGCAAGGCAGGGGGATACAATAATACATATATATTCGTGCAAGCTCAAAAGCACCGAAATATGCAGCTAATTTAGTAAACACCCCATGTGAGCCCGAACATTTCGGCAAAGCCAGCTAGAGCTTGCTAGGTGCGTGCATGGATGCACCTCAGAATCACAGTGTCAACACACAGGAAACACCCCATGATGGATTGATGGCCGCATTCCATCTTGTCTCGAGAGATCGCTGAGCTTGCCGTTCTTGTGCAAACGAGCTCCCAAGAAGGGTTCACAGTTTTCGTTTTGCCTCCCGCTCGCGCGTCAAATCCAAAATTTCGGTAATTTTTAGTCAAATCCTGTTGAATTCGATCAAAATACGAAATTTCGATAGGGTTTATCGAAATTCCAAGCTGAATCTTCAAAATTTAAATTCTGGTTTGGATTTTTAAATTTTGGAAAGGTTTTTAGGGTTTAAAATATTACTATGGCTCCAGCTCGAAAAGATGAAATCCCACGGGATCTGAAACACTGCCCCAACCCCCAAGTGCAGGGACGAACGAATGCATGGCTGCCGCGGCAGCATGCGGAGCCGTAGAGTCGCACGCACAGATATCCTCTGCGGTAACAGCACTACAGTTACTGCCGCTGAAAGGTGGCGCAGGGGAGCCGAATCCAGGAGTCGCACCGTCTGAACACGCGGGTCCGTCCAGCCCACCGGCGCGGCGCGGCGCGAGGCGGAGCAAATGGGGCGCGACCGAGCCCCCGAATGCGGGAAACAACACACTGACACTCACGCGCCCCGGGGGAAAAGAAAACGGAGGCGAGACAGACACACATCCTCCGCCGCGGCTGCGAGAGAGAGAGATCCGGTTCGACAAATCACCACTCATTTCACCACCATATATATAGATAGCAGAAGAGGTACAAAAATTACAGCGTTGCAATCGGTAGGTTAACAACAGGGTGACGCTATGGTATGGTACTGTAAAACTACTAGTAACAGATAGATCCGGTTCGACAAATCACCACTCATTTCACCACCATATATATAGATAGCAGTAGAGGTACAGAAATTACAGCGTTGCAATCGATAGGTTAACAACAGGGTGACGCTATTATGGTATGGTACTGTAAAACTGCTCGTAACTAATACACGCAACGGCCAACCACCACTGAGCGCTAGCTGTGGCCTGCCTGTGGCTAATAAAACGCGAGCGATGGAAGAACACGGTCCCCATCTCCGTCCGGGCGGTTGCTGAGGACGAACCAAGAAATGTATACGTTCTCTTGACCGTACTGGCAATGGGATCGGCTGAAAAGAGGGTAAAAACGAAGAAAAAATGTAATCACCTTCTCCTCCTTACGAGCTAGGTGCAATGGTAGTATGGTTACTATGGTGTACGGCAGTACGAGTGCTGCGGTTAGTGCTAGATGTCGCGGTTAATGAAGGCGACGAGGGTGGCCATCTCGGCTTGCGCCTGCGGCGTGCTGAGTTTGGTGAGGAAGTAGACGTGGCCCTCGCCGGGGGTCTCGTAGAGCTCGGCCTGCCCCGGCCAGCCGCTGCTTCGGAGCGTGGCGTAGTAGGCCCGCTGCCACGGGCTCAGGCGGTCCTGCCCGGAGACGGTAACCAGCACGCGGGAGCAGCCAAGGTGCTGCCAGGAGGACGTCGGCAGGGCGAGCGGGTTGGCGTAGGGGTGGTCGATCGGGTACTTCCCGTCGCAGATGAAGTTCCAGGTGCGCGCCGCCGACTGGAGGTAGGCCGGGTCCATGGCGTCGGCTCCCACAGGGCTTCGCCCCTGGAAGTAGGGGTCAAGCAGCGCCACGCCCTTGATTCTCGCGCCGCCGTCGAGGCCTTCCTGCCCGGCGCGCAACGCGAGGTTGTGCGCGATGTTGCCGCCGGCGCTGTCCCCGGCGACGAACAGGCGGGAGAGGTCGCCGTACTGGGAGAGCCACGGGTCCGACCCCGCCGCGTTCGCGATCACCCACCTGAGCGCCGCCCACGAGTCCTCGTACGCGGCCGGGAGCGGGTGCTCCGGCGCGAGGCGGTAGTTCACGGACACGGCCACGACGCCGGCCCTCGCCGTGAGGGTGTTAAGGTAGCTGTGGTAAATGGGGGTGAACGCCGACTCGACGACGAACGCGCCGCCGTGGAAGTACACGAGCACGGGGACCCTCGCGCTGGTGCGGAAGCTCGGGAGGTAGAGCCGCGCGGCGAGGCCGGTGGCCGGGTCCATGTCGACATCCCTGGAGGTGACGCCAGTGAGCGCGTCCGCCGACGCCGCCACCACTTCGGTGCCCATGAGCCGCTTCACAACCCCACTCTTATACTCGATCAAGAACGGCGAGAAGTCGAACTTGACCTGCGACGGCGAGCTGGGGTCCCCGGCGAGCGGAGGCACCCGCATTCCCGGCCGCGCCCGCGCCGGCAGCCCCCGCCTCCCCGCCGCCGCTCCGCCGCCGGAATGCGAGCACAGAAGGAACAACACAACGAGGAGCAAGATCCGCGAGTCCATGGATGGGCAGCACAGCGGAGCAGAGGCCAGAGGCAGAGCAGCGAGGACTGTGAAGTGTGAGTGACAGAGTGGGAGTGAGGGAGTGAAGTGTCCGCGGCTGCGTGCGTCTCGGAGGCGCTGTCACGGGATGGGTCGGGTAATATGTGCCGAGGCAGCCGACAAAAGGCTGGGCGCACCGCACTATTTTCGTGGTGGGCTTTCTACCGCTTTAACGCCGGCCCGGCCCTTTCCCTTTCCCGCTGCGCTGCACCGTGCAGCGCATGTGCCTGGGTGCCCGCGCGATTCAATTCGTACCCGCCAAAATATAAAATAAAAAAAGTCCAGACCAATTCATATGCACGCCTCTAATGGCGCGATTTCTGCCCCTGATTTAGCCGGTTTACAAAGTGAATTCTCTCTTTTTGACGAGCTGGAGTAGGGCACCACTGCGTTTTCAGGCCCACCGTTTGCAATTCCAAAACCTCGGCTCACATCTATCTTCTAGGGGGAAATGAATTAGAATTTACCGCTACAAAGATATACATTTTAGGATTTGTCAATCACTACGTCATTAACATATAGATCTAAAACCCACATGTCAGTGACACATGAGTGACAAATCAAGAACCCTGTAACTACAAGACCACAATGGAGAGTTGGGACTGGCGCAAGCTGCACAACAACGCTGCAACCAGGGGCTCTTGCTGGTCGTTTGTATGATGCGTGCACATCTACCATTCAATGCCATGCGTAGAATTAGCAAGCTGGCGTGTGTTTGCTGCTGCTCCACGCAGCGCTGCTTCGCCTAGGTGGTCTAATATGCCCTAATCCTTGGCTGCCCCATTTCGAGCTGTCTCGGCGAGTGGGGCGGCGCTCGCCGGCCAATTACAATTAGTGGCCTCAAACGCTCCAACACTACACCGTCGATCGGTGGTTAAGTACTCGGCGCTAAAATAGCTTTTGTCGCGAAGGCAAGGAACCGGCACACAAGGCGCAGTGATGCCTGGAGCTTGCACACCCTGCTCTTGCACAGTTACAGCTATCGTGGAGCCAAGCCATTAGAAAATTCTTGTGTCACGGACTCCCGGGAAATATAGTATAGCCTGCCTTCACAGGCGCTTGAGAACGTCAGTGCCAAGTCTTTGTTTCTTCTTCTTTGATCCTGTCAGTCTATATACGTCCAGGGTGACCCCTGACCAGTGCCTGCCTGTAAATCTGTACCACGCCGAGGCGTACGCAGCTGCCATTGATGAGCGGCTTTGAAGGCTTTAGAAAAGAGATTTGAAAAGCTTCTAAAAGTCCGAACATTTGATTCGAAGAAGCATATTCTATGGTAAAGAAGCCGGAAGCGAAATTAAGACATTCCCAGCTGAGCCGCGCTTTGGTTGCTGGCTAAATTCAGAGCCTAGCTAGCACTTCGTGTGCCATCAATGGACAATGGGTTAGGAGTGAAAATGGGTTGGATACGGTCAGATAGTAGGTGGTCCTGTATCCTATCCTAATTATTTTTACTCGAATACAGATCGGGTATGGGTAGTTAAAAATCGGGTACGGATACGGATACGGATAACGGGTATCTATAAACGGGTACCGGATAGTATACGGGCGGGTACAATACGGATATCGGGTACTTAGTCGGATAGTGCGTGAATTGTGTAGCATTATAATTTATGATAAAAATAATCCAACCAAAACATATACCGACACAAATAATACAAAACATACGGTCGAACTAACGCGTCAAAGAGCATAAACCATACAACATAGCACTAGCACCTGACAATTGACAGGTTCCATACAACATAGGACATCTTCATATAGCAGTCCATACAATATATATAGCACCATATATATTAGTTCTAAATCTCACATGACTCACATTAATAGTCCACAAACTTGATCAACATAGCACATAGTATCCGGTATAGTGGTGGGAATCGGGCCGTGTCTTGCCAGGCAACAAAATAGCAGCATTAAATAATTTTTTATAAATTCATACGTTGCTCAGATGAAACATTTGTCAACACAAAAAAGATGCGTCTCGAAATTCTCTACAACTTTTGTGTGAGCGAAAATTCATCTGAGCGAGTAAAACATCGAAAATATGAAATTACAATCACGGTGCCGTTGGCCCTAAAGCGGTCGACGCTAAATAATTTTATAAATTTATACTTTGCTCAAATGAAAAAGTTGTCAACACAAAAAGATGTGTCTCAAAATTATCTACAACTTTCATGTTGAGCGAAAATTCATCTGAGCGAAAAGACCTCAAAAATAATTATTTACTGATTCATCTTTGCGATTACGAGCGGCGGCCAAAATCGGCACTATCCGGTGCCGATTTTTAAAATTATCCGGTTGCCGTGTCGACCAAAATCTGGGTATTTACTGGGTATCTGTTTCATCTCAGATCCGACCAGATCCAAAACAAAAGTATCTGGGTAATTACCCGTATCCGACCCGACAAAAAAATACCCGTATCCGTATCCAAATTTTCGGGTAAAATTTTCGCTGGGTACAGATACAGGTCGGATATTACCCGACCCATTTTCACCCCTACAATGGGTTTCATGAATTCGTCTTTCTGAAGCCGGTCTCGCAGTGCCCACACCTAGCTCAATAATTTCGAACTGGCATGGCATGATGACATGACTACAGAAGCAGCATCATGTACATGTAATTAATTGTGCGATCTGATGTAAGAAAAAGGAACACAGATCATGTACACTGCTGTGGTTCTCTTGACATATACTCCTACTGATTGTTGTAGCCTCGAGTTTTGTTTTTTCAGCCATGATGCCGAGCATGGGCGAATCAACCTGCGTCATTGGTGCATTCGATTTGTTTCATGAACATCATGTGGACCAACGCGCAAGATGTGAGATTTACTCCTACTGATTCCTGCAGATTGCGTTTCTTTCGGTGTGAAATTTCAGCTACCATCTACTGCTACCGCAAACTGTTTATTGTGTACTCATGTTATGTGCGTGTAATAATTGTACTCATGGCATAGGACAGGTGCTATAATAATTGTTCACACGTATTGTTCACGCGCATGAACGGTAACTCGCAACAAGAAATTTGTCTAACACCAACCGCGCAAGATAAGATTAGTTTAAGCCATCCCTATAAAAGAGATTTCATGTAATCATTATCGATCAAGCAATGAATTAAAAATTAGTCTAACACCAATCGCGAGACACACGGCGCGCTTACCATTGCACCACGCGCAGCACCCTCACTACCAGTGAGATCTCCTCATCGAGATGTTCTCTCTCTTCCCTCTTCTAGATCATGAGATGATAGCAATTGGTATTAGAGCCAATTGTTGTTATTGCTATGGCTTGCGACAATGGTTTCGGTCCTTTCAACTCCATGGAAGATGAAGCCTTGCTCAAGGACATCCTCACAAGATCAATATCATCCAAGAAAAGATGGATGCCATAAAAGAAAAGATGAAGCACCACACTGCACAACTTGGCAGCCGAGGATCTCACTAGAGCTGTCTGGGTGCCTAAGGCGGCTAGCACGGCTATTTTTGTTTCATATTGGCTATGGTAAACTCTATATAATCTATTGATCTATATGTAATCGTATAGTATTGATTATGGTAAGCTCTAGTGTAGCCTATCTCCAACCTCGTTAGACCTAAACTTTTATAATCTAGCATCACTGTAATCGACGGTATAGATCTTTTTTTCCACATTAATGTGGGAATTTCTAGTATTTTAGAGTAAATATGGTGGCTTGATTAATGTGGTGGTTTCGTTAGGACCTGTTTTATGTATATAGTAGATAGATAGATACATAATAGACAGATTTGTGTACAAACATGTGAACCGTGACATGCATTAGAGACTTAGAATTGCATTTAGTTAACTAGTCATGGATGGAGTTAGTAGTTCATGCACATTAGTTGGAGATATGCACGAGACTGCCGATCTTCTGAGGCGGTTGGTGCCACATCTTCCCCCAATACCTAACACATAATCACATTACCTAACTTGCTTTGAGATACTACAAGCTAACACTTAGTTAGTAAGTTAACTGATAGATTTAACCGAAATCAAACTCATGGTCTGTACTGTTGTGGTTTGGAAATGCTTTTACAAGATTACACTACCAGAGAAATAGCCTTCCATACCGGCACATCAGTCCCGATTGGCCACAAACCGGGACTGATGTAGCAATAGTCCCAGTTCGTGGCTATAAGGCTAAAAACACGATTAGTACCGGTTCGTGGCTCACATTAGTACCGGTTCGTAACATGAACTGGTACTAAATGTGGTTTTGGCAAGCAGGTACTAGCTGGTACAGACACATATTAGTCCCGGTTCGTGTTACAAACCGGTACTAAAGGTAGGCCTTTAGTCCCGGTTAGTAACACGAACTAGGACTAAAGGCTCATTCCAGCATACTTCAAAAGGAATGCATATTCTAATTTATTAAATACGCGTGGATGGGTGGGTTGGTTAGAAGAGTGAATGGAGAGTCACGTGGTGGCATGATGTCCCAGGTTCGAGTCTTGGGTTCGTCTTATTTTTTAGATATTTTCTACGCTTTAGTACCGGTTAGGGGAACCGGGACTAAAACCCGTTCCCAACCGGGACTAAAGCCCGTTTTTCTAGTAGTGTTAAGTCTTTAGAGGATTAAGACAAGACTTTCTTCTAGATTTGCCTCACAGCCTAGCCACAAAGGCTCCACCCTACACAGTTTCACTTGCCTAAGTTAAAACACCCACCCAGATTATTAATAAGTTGCAACATATACCAACTTTTACACAAGAGCAACACATAATTTATCCATACCGAGCAACACATCCCCCTACAAAAGCAATACATGCTTTTTTTCTCGGTTCCATAACTCTCATTAGTCAAGATTAATTAATCTCTCGGTTAATGTACATTATTAAGCAAACTAACAGCGACTACCACCCACAAGATGCCATCATTGTCCAACTAAAATAATGATAAAGTTAGGTTACAATGGAACAATGAAAATACAATATTAACAAAGGAATGGATAGTAAACAATTGGTTATTAGCTACATTTTCATTTAAATAACAGTAAATATAGTAATGCATGTTTACAAACAACTCATTTCATTTGCAAAATAGGATCAATATGACTAAGGACTATGTGTGGCTTGCCTTGTAGCGATATTTCATATACTCGGTCTTTTTTTTTTTACTCTGCAGAGTTTGTAAATTTTATCCTCAATAGATTTAACATCTATTGCGTCACAATGCTGCCTTTGGTGCGAGACCAAATTGTCAATCACAAAGCCTTTTTCTGCAATAGTACCTAGCGACATTTGCTTTATGAATCATCTCTGACTAACTGGAAAGTCCTCGGATCATCATCTATATAAGGTATGCAAGGAAATGTCTCCAAGGCACCCTCGCACATAGAAAAACGGTCCACGCCCGTACACCTGAAGCCTACGAGGGGCATTTGCACCTGCAAGTTGCTACCAGTGCCTAAAGCTTACTGGGCTAGGCCCATCCCATAACAAGACTCGTGGCTGTACTGTAATGCCTTAGTTCATATATTTCACTGGAATATCAGTCCTTAGACTAGAGATAGAAGTCCACACACAATCCTGATTCTTGTGCATCGTTGCACCTGCCCAACATATCCAATTTGCCCTAGTCAGAATATTTTAAGAGGGAACCAAAATCACCAAACCAAGACATCAAATGGCTAAACACATTTTTCCCAATTCCACACATTTATAAACATTTGCATAAACAAGAAATTACATTTAAACATTCAAATATTTTAAAGCATGGCAAAGCTTTCTGTCGGGGATTGGTTATGAAATTTACATAAATACCCTCGAGTATGAACCCTCGGAATACATATGTTCTTAAGGAGCCCTGGAAGCTGTACCGAAGAATGTACATGTAACTATAGCCGGGTTGTGCCCGCGCGAGTGTTACCTTGCGGACATGGGCACACGATATGACCGGACATAGGCATTCGTCACCCCCAAGCACGGGTATGCCATACACCCGAGCATGGAGGTCCCTCGTGTCCAGCTGCGGGCATGGAAACGACTAGCCGCGTCCGGAAGTAATTGTTGATCCGGAGAATCCACCCACGACGTCCACGACGCCCACGACTCCGCGATCGTTGAGCGCGACATGGGTTAGCTACAGCTGGTTAACGGCGTATTACTATGCCATTATCTCCTTAATTATCTATAACCGTCCCTTAATGACGGGTGTAGTGCGTTGCGTCGTGGGGTTGGATATGGCAGTATAAATACCCCTTGTACTTTACGGCAAAGGGAGAGGCTGTCTTGTACACACATCTTTACACGCATCAACAACGCACTAGAGTAGAGCTGTTATCCCCGTCCCTGGGAGGCCCGAACCAGGATAAACACCTGTGTCTTTCTTAGTCTTGGTTCCACTCCATCCACGACATCGTTAAAGCTGATCTTCAGCGAAAAGAGGCCTGATTGATCCCTCAATCAAGAAGTAAGCTCGGCGGGGTGCTGATCTCCCAATTGTCGACAGCTGGCACCGTCCGTGGGGATCGATTAGATCCTTCGTTGAAGAGTTCCTTGACGATGCCGAATTCGTAGGACAACCAAGATATCCGTTTCGACGACTTGGAGGACGATGACGACAGGTACTACGTTGATGGAGACGTTACTGTCATCACCGATCCGGAGGGTCACACGGAGCCCGGGAGCCCTTCCTGGGTAGTAGCAGCGTGCGAGCGCCATCTACGCTCTAAGCTGGACAGCAAAGGTTTGGGGTATGTTCCCGAGCCTCTGTTAGACCATTTCTAAGAGCTTCTGGGACGGGATACCCCCATCCTTGATGGGGATGGCAATGACTCATGCGATAGGGGCCCTAATGGGTTCTAGGACGGGGTGGACATCTCGGAGCACACGGAGTCCAAGCACGAGACTGCCTCCTACGACGATATTGCCATGACGCCGTCGTGCCCCTTATGTGGACATGATGTCCACATGGCCGAGGGAGACGACGTAAGGGTTCTTAGGCGCAGTAGCGTCAGAATTATGAGGTCGCCTGTACTCATCTAGATGTGTCCCTCAATAGGATGTTGGCTACCATTGGCCAGGAAGCAAGATGTACTGCTCACTCGAGTCCTCGGTCACACATGCACTCTCAGGAGGATCGCCACGAGCCCAGGACTCCGAAGCAGGTGCGGGCGTCACAGCCGCCTCCCGGAGTTGCCAGTCAGGAGAGGCTCCAGGCATTGGCGGCAGCCGTCAGGAAATTCCAGCGGTGCCCGCCAAACCTGGATCCGGAGGCCTTGAGGCACGTTATGGCAGAGGATTTGGAGCAACTTGCGGCGAAAATTTCCCCTAGAGAGGTTCCCAGGGACGAAAGGGCCTGGAGCCATTCTGAGGACGACCATCACCGGTTCGCTCTAAAGTCTCAGCATGGTGAATCTCGGAGCTGCGCAAGGGATGCTCATGGTAGGAGTGACCGTTAGAGAGAGGATTCCCGGAGTAATACCTGGGAGAGTTCAGGCAGCCATCATGGCTATGTCGGGTCTCTGAATTCTTCATCCGAAAGGTCGCCACTGCCCCGTCGCGGGGAGGACTTATCCCGGCTGGGTCCTAGGGATGGAGACCGTCGTGACCTCCTCCACTCAAGCATCCTCGATACTCGGGGGCTAGAGAGTTTATCCTCTGCATCCTACGTAGGGGAAGTTTCTCTTCCATCCGAGCATCCTTATGCTCAAACACTGGAGAGTTCTTCCTTCTCTTTCCAAGCATCCTCGATGCTCGGAAGCTAGAGAGTATGTTTCTCCCTTGCATCCTATGTAAGGGAAGTTCCTCCTCTACCCGAGCATTCTTGATGCTCGGACGTTGGAGGGTTTCTTTCCCCACTACCAGAGCATCCTCAATGCTCAGGGACTAGAGAATCTCATTCTCCTCTGCGTCCTACATAGGGGAAGTTCCTCCTCTACCCGAGCATCCTTGATGCTCGGACGTTGGAGAATTCCTTCCTCCTCTACCCGAGCATCCTCGATGCTTGGAGACTGGAAAGTCTCATTTTCCCCTATGTCCTACGCAGGGGAAGTTCCTCCTCGTCCCGAGCATCCTTAATGCTTGGACGCTGGAGAGTTTCTTCCTTCTCTTTTCGAGCATCCTCGATGCTCGGAGGCTAGAGCGTATCTTCCTCCCCTGCGTCGTACGCAGGGAAAGTTCCTCCTCTACCCGAGCATTCTTGATGGTCGGACGCTGGAGAGTTCCTTTCTCCTCTACCCGAGCATCCTCGATGCTCAGAGACTAGAGAGTCATTCTGCCCTGCGTCCTACGCAGGGGAAGTTTCTCCTCTACCAATGCATCCTTGATGCTCGGACGCTGGAGTGTTTCTTCCTCCCTTGCGCAGTTGCTCCTCTACCCGAGCATCTTTGATACTCGGACGCTGGAGAGTTCCTTCCTCCTCTATCCGAACATTCTCAATGCTCGGAGACTGGAGAGTCATTGTTCCCTGCGTCGTTCCTCCTCTACCCGAGCATCCTTAATGCTCGGACGCTAGAGGGTTTCTTTCTCCTCTACCCAAGCATTCTCGATGCTCAGGGCTGGAGAGTTTCTTCCTCCCTTGTGTCCTACACAGGGGAAGTCCCTCCTCTACCTAAGCATCTTCGGTGCACGAGGGCTGGAGGATTTCTCCCGCGCTTAGTTTTCCTTTAAAATTTTGTTGCTCGTGTACCCCTTCTTTGTCTTTATTTTACTAAGCGCCTTGTTGAATGTCAACTTCTCACTTGTCCCTAGCTAGTAATTAAAGCAAAAATGTGGTACAAGCGTTCACTTCATTGTCTCTAGCACTTTGCCTAGTGTACAATAACGTTTTATCTAGTCAATGTCAAACGCACGACCAACTATGATGTGCGCGACCATGGGAACTCAGCTCAATAAGCCGATTCTCATCGCGACGGGCACTCCCTTGGTCGGTCCTAGAACTTTGTTCAGTTGCTCATACTAATTGACTAGCACCAAGATAAAGTTGACTCGCATGTTTTTATATCTTGTGACGAAGTCCATGTTCGCAACCTTAGGGTCTTGAGCTTAGTCACAGGAGGGCTATTAGGGGCGACTACCGTGTTTTTCAGAATGCGTTTAGGCCTGCTCCTTGCTCGTGGTTGTTTGTATTGTGCTTGCTCCTTTGAGTTGCTTGTTCGTTTTCGTTTGCTTGTCTTTTTTTTATGTTTGCAGGTAAATCAAATATCGAAAGAGATTTTTCATCTATACTACTTAAAAGTGTCTTGTGGTGGTGGTATGTCTCATTCAAATTTTTTTGAATCAGCATCAACAGTGCAGGCCGGCTCGTTGCGAACCAACCTCTCCGTCTCCCGCTTCGGCCCGCACCCCGATCTGCACGCGCGAGTGCGTCACCCGACTTTACCCGCATCCCATCCTCGGTTGCTCCCACCCGTACCCGTAGCCAACATCATCCCCGAAATAGGTTAGACCGACCGACCGCCGTGGCCTGGTCTGACCCTGAGGCATGCGGCGAGACGCAGCCGCCGCGCCCACGGCAGCCGTCGCCTCGCCGCCGATCGCCACCGGCACGACGACAGGGAGGGGAACGGACGAGGCCGTGGTCATCGACGTCGATGAGGCCCCGCCCATGGCGTCGGCAGGTCCCGGCATGGCCTGCTGGATCTGCCACCTTAGCCCCGAGGGTGGCGACGGGTCGGCGGCGCCGGGGTCGGAGGTGATCCGGCTTGGCTGCGGCTGCAAGAGCGAACTCGGCGCCGCGCACCGCCACTGCGTTGAGGCGTGGTTTAGGATCAAGGGTGACAGGTAATCACGCTATATTTTCTCTTCTGTTGGCTCGTGTTACTTGCTTGTTTTTTACGTGCGGTATGATTTCGTGCTGGGGTGCGTGATAGGTCCTTGTCATAATTCCATTGTGCGTACACGACTGGTATATATGATCGTGCAGTAGTTCCACAGTTGCCATTTGATAAATGGTAATGGTCTTGAGGTTAGCAATGGAGTCATGATTAGTATTTCTTCTAAACTATTCTATGGTTAAGAACATTGATTGTCATTAGCCAATGTGACTAAAATTGAATGATGCAGTGATCTTTCCTACTTCCGTACTATAGTATTGACGTGTCTTAGATATCATCGAGCGTCTATCACTTTTACTTTTAAAACGATTCAGATTGCAATTACCATGTTGATTGTCGAACTACCTCGACAGAACAATCTTGAATTACCATGCAGGCGCTGTGAAATTTGTGGTTCAGATGCCAAAAACATTACTAGGTTGGAAGTCAAAATATTCATGGAGGAATGGCATGGGCGAAGGATGTCAAACACTCGAACTACGGTGGAGAGGGGAAGTACTTGTTGGAGATAGCAACCCTTTTGTAATTCCTTGCTAGCATGCTTACTCACTACGTTCATTCTTCCCTGGTTTCTCCGTATAAACTTGTTCTGATTTTGGATGCCGCGCCTGTTGTAGGCCCGGACCACTATACCCTCTGGCATGGGTCGCGGAGGGAATCCATTTGCACAGTGCACCCTAACGAAGTTTATTTTGTCTCCGTTAGTGACTTATGCGGAGTCTAATCCATTTGCACAGTGCCCGGACCACAGCGCCGTGCAGCCGTCGCTGCCCTGTTTTCCTAGGTCGCCACATCACCGGCCGCCACCTCCAATGTCGTCTAGGTCGGCGCCACAACGGCGCAGCCGCTCCCCAGGTTGGCGCGCACTAGGGACCACTGTTCCTGGCCGGTGTGTGCCCAAGTCCGCCGCCACTCCGGTCGTCCCTCCGGCGTGCCGCCACCTGGCGTCGCTCTTTGCTCCGGTGAGCCGTTGGCGGCGAGCCACTTTTCCAGTCCAGCACACTTGAGGCCGCCGGCGCCACCTGCTCGTCGTCATCTTGCCGGCGCTGCCCTGGCCACCCACCAGCGCCGCACCGCTGCCACTTGCGCTGCGGCCCCAGGCCGGCGCGCCACCCCGGGCTAGCCCTCTCCTTTTCCTCTCTCTCTCTGTCTCTGTCTCTCTCTCTCTCTCTCTGTGAATCGGTGGAGCTGAGAAATGTGGAGCAATGAGGAAGATTGGGAAAGTGATGGGATATTTTTAGAGACTTGGCAACTTTACGATTTAGTCCTTAAGCTTTGCGTGAATTTGAAAGGACACTGGAAATCCTATTTAGATCCAATTGTGTACATGTTTTAGTGAATCACTTTACTGATTGATCCTTATATTTTATTTAAACACATGATGGAGCTAGAAAATTACAATCTAGCCCTCGACCACATGTGCCGTTGAACTACACGTCCACAGACCACACTGCTCCATCTTCATCGCTGGCCGCCCTCAACATCGCCTCGACACCAGCCACATTGATCTACACTGACCTAAGCTCTAGCATCGCTGCACCGTCGGTGAATTAGGGATTAATTGGTCAATCGATTAATGGGCTGATATGGCCAGAATTAGATCGGCTCTCTGCGGTTACTCAAGGATTAATCGTTGATAAGACCTACTATTAGACTCAAGGCGAGGGTACTTTCCATGCGAGGGTACTTTCCATCTATCTATGCTTGTTGTAGGTATGCTCATATCATGCATTTCGTGCTGGCTCTCTTTAGCTCTCATGCCATGAATTCTTACAACTCCCTCGATACAAGATTTGCAACTCTTCTCGCTCCTTAAGGAAAAGAAATATTTTTGAATTTATATTTGTTGTAAAGAAATGGCTTTATGGTTACTGTGAACATAGTAAATAATGTTAACACTTATGTAGGCATAATTGAGTAGAGAATTGTTGGCATAGTTTGGCAACCAGAATCTTACTAAATACTAAAAAGTTAATACATAATGTTTCTAAACATTCCTTGAGACCTTTTTCATTTTAGTTTGATAGCAAGAAGTCCTTGGCATTTTGTAGATGATAAACATGGGTTATGTTCTTTCTGTGCTTTTGAAAAACATCATGGTGAACCAATTTAAAAGTATGGGTTTTTTCTGCTACGGCCAGGAAGCTTCAGACATGATTCAAGCAATATCATTGTTTTTTAATTCTTGCATTGGTTGTTTTTTTATTCATAAAACTCATGGTGTATCAAAGATAATTTAAGCATCATCACTCATTCCTGGTTTATATATCTTTCAAGATGAATATGAAATTTTCAAAAATGACTGTTGAAGCTGAAGCCACCAACTCCAGTTCTTGTACATTGATATTACAAAAGTTACTGTTGGGAAAAGTACGTGGCCCATTAAGGTTCGGCCCACTGACTTACCTATGGCCCCATGGGAGACAAGCTCGGGGCCGGCAAGCTCGCGCCCAAGCTTGGCGAGCTTACGCCCGAGCTTCCCCGCCTCGGAAGCGCGAACCTCTCACTTCTCCCGGGCTTCCGAGGCTCAAGGCTCAGGACCCAAAGCAAATCATGCCGCGCCGCAGACAGGATACGCTTCGGGTCCCCAGAGTCGTCAAGAATTAAATGCGTGCACTGTACCGAGGAGCGCCTAGCGGCAGCTTCTGACGGGTTGGCGGCCGGTCCCGTCAACCGCCCGCATGGGCAAAGACACGTGCTGACCGGTAGCGGTCGGGCGCGGTGATCGGGAGATGCACTCGATTACCCGGTAGATTTTATACGCTCCGGCATGACAAAAGGCAATGACTATTCAA
The DNA here is from genome assembly GCA_036346145.1 of Olyra latifolia. NCBI lineage: Eukaryota > Viridiplantae > Streptophyta > Magnoliopsida > Poales > Poaceae > Olyra > Olyra latifolia. Next base: position 32,402,419 of record CM070531.1, read on the forward strand.
CGGGCCAGCGTAGACTACAGTGGCCGGAAGGCGCCTATAAAAGGAGCATACATGCCACAAAAAGAAAAGACCCCCCCCCCGACTCTGCATACACACAACACACTCGGAAGATAGCCACCGTAGAACAGGAGCACTTGCACCCCGTAGTAGCTCTAGTTCCCGGCGGTAGTTCTCCGCATCCAGGTAACGGTAGGAACACGCACACAGTGCCTTGAGCACTTATTGTACTCGAGGCCCGGGCTTCCTGAGGCCCGGGCTTCATCCCCTTGTACTCGTTTAAGCTCGGCATTAAACAAAGACTGGACGTAGGGCTATTATCCCTCAGTGGAGGCCTGAACCAGGATAAAAACACTCGTGTCATCATCCCCATCCGGCCTCGACGCGACCGACAGCGTCGGGACCAAGTCCTTTCCCTCGGCAGCGTCCGGCCAGGCGGCCGGACTTCGGTCCAGGGGGCAGGGCCGCCCTCGGGCCTCGCACCCACCTTTCCCCTGCTCATCGGCCCATGGAGGTTCGCCTCCCGGTCGCCGACAGTTACCATCCTCTATGTGAAATTGCCAATGTAATGTATTACTTGGAAATAGTAATTCTCTTTCCCTTAATTTTCTGCTATTTATTATGACGCTTTATTTTGTGTTTTCATCTATCAAGAATGTCGATCTCTCTTGTGTTGAAACCCTACTCTTGCCCCTCAATATGTCATAATTGATTTGGCAAAGCAGCAATAGTGAGTATTTGTCTTGCTATTTCCATTCTTTGTCGTGATGTGAATGAGAAAACCTGAAATTGTTGGGTAGTACCTGATGGCAAGTTCTTTAATTTTTGTAGCAAGAACTTCCCACATGAAAAACCAAAGGTCTAAATCTTCCACTGTATGCTTAATTGTTTTTAAGCATGCCAAATAATACAAAGGGCTTGAGCACACTCACATTCAAGCTATAGATAACCTGCAGCAAGTTATCTCATGAAGCTTGCAGCCATTGACTGGTTTAAGTATGAATAATATTGGTGCCAGAAAGGTTTATTGCTCAGGTAATCTGAATGATTTGCCAATCAAATCTTATTGTTGAATTACTCTTATTGCTAATGTGAGTTCAGCTGGTATCTATAAGCCCAATGAGCCATATACAACACCATATATACATATACCAATACACTTAATATTCCGTGGCAATGCACGGGCACTCAACTAGTTAAAGAAGACATGCCTTTTGCCCAAGCATGGTTCACCGGAGCAAGGACGTCCTCCTGCCTGTCTTCTGGCCATCCTACCAGAATGCTGCAGTAGGATTTCGCTGCGAGCCACCAATCCCTCCATTGGGTTAGAAAGGCTCAAGGGGAAGATATGCCAAGTAGTTTTCCACTTGAGCCTTGGAGGCTAACTATCGGGGATTGGTTGAAAAATTTACATAAATACCCTCGAGTATGAACTCTCGGAATACATATGTCCTTAAGGAGCCCTGGAAGCCGTACCCAAGGATGAACGCGTAACTATAGTCGGGTCGTGCCCATGCGAGCGTTATTGTGTGGACACGGGCACACGATATGCCCGAACACGGGCATCCATTAGCCCCAAGCACGAGTATGCCATACACCCGAGCACGGAGATCTCTCGTGTCCAGCTGTGGGCATGGAGACGACTAGCCGCATTCGGGAGTAACTGCTACTCCGGAGAATCTGCCCACGACGCCCACGACGTCCACGAAGCCTATGACTCCGCGACCGTTGAGTGCGACGCGGTCAGCCGCAGCTGCTTAACGATGCATTTCTATACCATTATCTCCTTAATTATCTGTAACCGTCCCTTAATGATGGGTTTAGTGCATTGTGTCGTGGGGTTGGATATAACAGTATAAATACCCCTTGTAATGTACGGCAAAGGGAGAGGCCGTGTTGTACACTCATCTTGTACACATATCTTTACACGCATCAACAATGCACTGGAGTAGGGCTGTTATCCCTATCCCCGGGAGACCCGAACTAGGATAAACACCTATGTCTTTCTTAGTCTTGGTCCCACGCCATCCATAGACTGTAAAGTTGAAATTTCAAAACAACAAATGATTCGGTTCGGCTCCATTTCAGTTCCTTCCAAAAAAAAAAAAATCAATATAACAAACCGTGATTCATTCATGGATGAGAAAACAGGAAAAAACTTAAGAGTTCTCAACTGAGCATCAACGAAAAAAATACTCCTATCTAACATTCATCAAGAAAAAAGAAATCTAATGGTCATCAACTTGCAAGGTCTGATCCGTAAGAACCGGGTTGGAAAAACAATTGTTCTCTTCCAACGGTCTGATCCAGAAGAATAGGAAGAAAAAAGGATTGGAGAGAGAATGGAGGAAGATATTCTCTCCTACATGTTCGGCCGCTTCTTTCCAACGGTCTGAGCAGAAAAAAAATCATTACAACATGAACGCTTCCGTTCTTGATCAGAAAATAGGATAACGAACTGAAAAAATCATTAGAACATGCACGCTTCCGTTCTTGATCAGAAAATTTCATACTAAGAAAATTTTAGAAAAAAAACTCCCCAACCTCACCAGATCGGCCATGGATTAAACCGTTGAATGCCAGAAATTGCAAAAAGAAAAAAACCAAACGTTTCAAGATTCGGTTGCGAGATATGTAGAAATCCAAACATTACAAAATCCAACCATTGCAAGGAAATTTATTTGCTCACTGAAAGAGAGTAAGAACCAAAAGGGGGAAGAAGCAGCCAGATCTGCAATGTGAGGTAGCGGCGGCCTGGGCGTGAGGCTGTAGCGGCGGCCTGGGAGTGAGGCGACGCGCGGTGGCAGCAGCGTGGAAGTAGGGATGCAAACGGAGCAGATAATTTCTAACCGACCGACCGAACCAATACGGATAGTGGTTTGGATATTTATACGGATATCTAGCTTTTTTTTTGCAGATACAGATATGGATATGGATATGGATATTAGGAAGCGGATACGGATACGGATATAGATAATACGGATAATATTCGTGGTATAGTATCCAAAAAAATATCGGATATTATCCGAATCATCTCAAGGCTAAGCCCACCCACCAGTCATTATTTGCTACAGTGCTCAGCCTCATCCGTTTCAACTGCTTTGTATTACTACTGCTCAAAAACTGCTAGTCTGTTATAGTGCTCAGGCCGAACCGCACTGGTAGACTTGGTGGTGCTTAGGGCCTTAGGCCGAACTGCTCACTGTTTAGGCCAAACCGTTCCAATTAGCTGGGCTGCTGGAGTGCTGGTGCTTCATGCCTTCACCGCACCGTCCTGTTAGTGTCTACAAGATTGCATGTTTCTTGTGTATTAAATATTTATGCGTACTTTAAATGTTTGATGCTTCCTTTGAAAGTCTATATTTTGCGTATTATCCTAGAAATTATCTGTTCCGAACAATATTCGAACCTATAGTATTCGTGTCCGTATCCGAGCTGTCCGTTGTCCGTATCCGACACTATCCGTTTCCGTATCCATATTCGATACTATCCGTATCTGAAAAATAAATATGGATATGGATACAATATCACTGCTATCCGACCGTATTTGATCCGTTTGCATCCCTACATGGAAGGTAAGGCGGTGGCGGGGAGACGAGGGCGTGAGGCGGTGATGATGGCGGCCCTAGGCGTGCAAGGCCGAGTGGAACCAAAGGGAGCTTGGGACTAGGAAGTGCGGAATAATTTAGGGAAGTGCGGCTGCGCCCGCGCGGGATGACGAACTGCCGCCGAAATATTTGCCCGGTTCTGGTTTTTATCGAGCCTGACCGGTAAAACCGATAAATCCGATTTACCACCGGTTTTTGGCTGGTAAATTTTTCCATGGTGACACCTTCCTCAAACATTTGGAAGGAGACAAACCGAAGAATTTTGTTCCAAAAGTCCACGTCCGTTTGCAGGGCGGCGCTCTTTCACAGAAGTTGTTCGATTGGTTCCTGCCTCCTCTCGTGCAGTGAAGAGAGTCGTTCCCCTAGACGCATCTGCTAAGGCCGCGCATGTCAATCCGCAGGCTGGGGAGAAGGAGATGGCAGACAGGGGTAGATCCCGAAGGCAAATTCTATGGCATACTATGCCACGAAATTTTCATGGAACCCTCCGATCCATCCGTTCATCTGCTCTCGCGCAGCTCCGAGATGCGCGCCTCTCCTAGATGGACGGACGGATCATAGTATGCATGCCACGGCCGTGGCGTGGCATAGTATGCCATAAAATTTCTGTTTATAGATCCCATGGACGTCAAAGTGCTCAGGCCATGTTTATTGCTAGTCCCATTCTGACTTATCCTATCACTATTCATCCACTATTTAACGCTGGGCCCTATTTTCCTTATACGATCATATATTTTTCTCTCTTATATTTTACTCCAAACCCTATTTCTACTGTAATAGTAAGTATAGGGCTAGCAATAAACATGCCCTCAGGGTGGAGGCAGACCGGGCGAGGCAGTGAGGAGAAGGTGCCGGAGGCGTTGGGGGAGGCGTCTTCCTTGCAAGGAGCTCCCGCTCAGGCAGCTAATCAGGGAAAGGGCAAAGAGCAATCGGAATTGGCACCAAAGAATAGTAAAGCCAAGATCATCACTGTTACCGACTTACCGTTGTTATCAAAAGGGCCATGCGTTAGCCGATTGCACTACAGACCTGTTTTGTGAAATTTGTCGAGGTACGGATCATCTTACATCTAAGTGTCCCTTGTTGCAAGTTCCAAAACCACCAGCTAATCTGTTGATAACATGGGAGTTTTATCAAATTCCTCATTCTGGAACTCATTGTGTCAAAGGGGATGTGGCGATAGCTAATGTCATAATCAAAGGCGGTCAGTTATCTCCTGAACAGGTTACTTGGGGAGTTACATAGGCTTATTCCCATTAACTGGAATTGGGAGGTAAAGGATAATGGTTCGAACACTTTTTTTGTTCAGTTTACAAACAAGGTTGAGTTGAACCGCACGGTACGATTAGAAGAAATTAATATCAAAAAATTTGGGGTCCAGCTGAAGGTGGAGGAATGGAAACACAGGATTAATGTGAAAGCACAATTGGAGAAGGTCTGGATTCGTGTGCATGGTGTTCCGCCGGAAACACGATCTTATATATCTTTGTGTGCAGTTGGCTCCATTCTTGGAGCTACACAATATGCTGATATGGTTCACACTCGGAAGATAGGATAGCTCGCCTACAAGTGGCTGCGATGGATTCTAAAGCAATTACTTCGGAGATGGAAGTTGTGGTTGGTGACTGCATATATGAGCTTTTAGTTGAGGTTGAACAGTGTGTCTTGGTTAACAAGAATGCACCGATGGAGTTTTCTAATGGAGACAATGAAGATAATGCTAACGGAGAAAATCAGGATGAGGGGATGGAGGACCGTGAGCTGAAACGCTTGAAAGACTCGAACACAAATAATTCTGCTTTCAGTTTCGATCCTAGCAAAGCTCAGTTAGTAGAACTATAGGTACTTGCCTATCTGTCACAGCAGGAGGTCATGAAATCGGCTGCTGTGGAGGTTCACTTGGATAGTCAAGGCCCTGGGGAACATATTGTTGATTTGCTTGAGCAGCCGGAGGCGCATGAGGAGTGGGCTTCAGAGGCTACCGTCCTACCGTCTCAAGTGGAGCAAGTGATGGTTAAACAAGTTGAAAAGTGCAGGTAGAACAAAAGCTGTCCGAGCATGATCTGGCTGCACCATGCGATACTATTGGCGTTGAGTGCAATGGCAAGGCGCCCGGCTCAAGTGATATGGCGTTTGAACTTTCTGGAGTTTTGTCAGGCTCGGATGCAGCAGTATTTACCTCGCATGAGGGGGGTTGTGGTGGTGAATGGGTGATTTCGGTTGGGCAAATTAGAGAGGAATTGGTTAGCCTTTCTAGTGTGCCTACTACTACGGATTAAGACAATTTTGGTGGTTAGTTCGGCCGGCCAGAGTTCAGGCTCAGGGCTTCGTCAAAGTCCTAGGCTCGTTGCCAGTGGAGCAGAAGATACAATTCAGGAGGCGTCCCGGTTGGCAGCATACCGTAATTTGGAGGCACCATCAGGTAAGACCATCAGTTATAATTCTTTTGTTGATATCGATAATATTTCTATTACCAATAAAATACCAATTAGTTTGTATTAATTTTGCACTATACATGCTCAAAGATAGGGGTGTCAACAGATCGGATAGTGGTCAAACCGTATCGGTATCCATATTTATAAAACTAATAGAGATCAGATTCGGATATCCCTTTATTTGGATACGAATCAGATTCGGATATTATCGGATACGAATATGGATTCGGATATTTTCGGATTCAGATACAGATATTACTCATACATAGCGTATTTAATCGTTATAATATATTATTTCACCTAAAGAACTATGAATTCACATTATATTATAAATATCCATCCAACTAATTTGGATATTCTCATGAATAGTGCGTATAAAATAGCATTTTAGATGACAAAAGAGCATATTATATTTGTATGTCTGATAATTCGAATAATTGTTGCAGATAAGATACGGATAATTGGATATATGTATTGATACGGATACGGATAATTAGATTCAGATATGGATACAGATCTGAATAATTAGATTTGGATACGGATTTAGACGCCAGATAATTCGGATATTTTGGATGCTTTTGACACCCCTGCTCAGAAATGTGCTGCGCACATGCGCGTGCAGAAAGGCAAAATACGTACGGCTAGCCCAATTTTGGTCTTGCATTGCAGGTTCCATGGCTCGAAATGCACGCCCGTTCAAATTTAAAAAAATGTTTATGCATAATTAGCCTGAAAGCACATGCACATGCACATGCATATGCATTTTGTTAGTCACGTTGATATAGAAAAAGCTTGTGGTTAAATTCTTTGCACTGTGAGGTCAGTCGCTAATTAATTAATTATTAACCTAAAAAATCCAAAATCAGTGCATGTATGCATTGCCACACGTCCAACTGGTGCGCATGTAACTAAAAAGAAAACTAATTACCAGTGCCATGTCTCAGCGCGTTGCATAGACATGTGCATTGGTTAGGCATGTTAATCTTAAAAATCATGAAAGATCGTATGCATGTCGCTGGGGAACAACTTTAAATAAATATGATTAGCCTTTTGCATTGCACAAAATCATGCCAGGGTTGGTCTCTTATGTCCTTAAAAGAAACAAATGAGATTGCATGCTAATTCATTGGTGACATGTTTAGCTTAAAATATTGACCTGCATGCATGGCCATCACCATATATGCACAGAGATGCATGCTAATTAATATCTACATGCATACCAAAATTAAGTCTTGCCCATATGTAAAAGAAATATTTGAGCACAACATTCTCAATATTCTGCATATTAATTGTTAGACAACCACGCTACCGGGTGTAGTCCAAGGTTGTCGATTCACACGCAAGACAATCACAGATGAGCACAGATGTGGGAGGGGAACGATTCTTTATTGCTTTCTCATGTGTATACAATGGGAAAACCCCTCCTCCTTTTATAGTGTAGCTTTAGGGTTTCGGCATGGGCCAATACCGGGCCTTCATGTGCCGGTTTCTCAACACTCCCCCTTTGGCCTTTGCCGCGAGATGCATATGCCTCATTAAAACTCCATAAAAACCCAGTGGGAAAAATTTGGAGAAAGAGTATATAGCATACGCCTTGTACTGCACGAATTGCCTCGTTAAAAACCTTATGTGAGAAACTTTTGTGCAAACTCACTAAGGGAAAAAGAGTACAATTCACCCAATTTCCAAATCGTCTTCATGATACTCCCTTGGGTACTCAGACTACATGTCTAAGATTTACTTTGGAGTATGTGAACATTTTCCCCCTGAAATCTGCACTTTCCTAAGTCTTTTCATCCCAATTCCCTTTACGCACCTTTCGAAAGTAGATGCTGGGAGAGACTTAGTGAATAAATCTGTTAAATTCTCACATGACTTAGTGTGCAATATCTTGATCTCGTTCATCTTATGCATTTCATAAGCATAGAAGAACTTAGGGTTAAAATGCTTCGTAAGGTTGCTTTTCATATAGCCTATTTTCATTTAAGCAACACAAGCTGCATTATTTTCATAGATTATCGTGGGGGTTTGCTCAATATTTAGTCCACATGACTTCTGGATGTGGTGAGCCATTCTTCGAAGCCATGCACATTCTCGAGAGGCTTTATACAGGGCAATTATTTCCGAGTGGTTTGTAGAAGTTGACACAAGTGTCTACTTGGACGACCTCCATGAAATGGTCGTCTCACCACAAAGGAAAACATACCCGGTTTGTGACTTACCAGTATGCGGGTCAGACAGGTACCCTGCACCTGCATAGCCAACTAGATTCAATTCTTGAATCTTTCCATAAAACAAGCCAAGATCCTTACTTCCTTGAAGGTATATGAAGATGTCCTTGATCCCCTTTCAATGTCTTTTGGTTGGCTCTGCACTGTACCGAGCCAGCAAATTCACGGCGAACACAATGTCCGGCCTAGTGCTGTTCGTGAGGTACATGAGCGCACCAATTGCACTTAAGTATGGGGTTTCTGATCCCAGAACTTCCTCCCCCTCTTCTCTAGGCCTGTATGGGTCTTGGTCTGCTTGTAGTGACCTTCCGATCATTGTGGTTTCAATTACACATTCTTAAAGCCAAACCTTTCCAACACATTCCGAGTGTAGGCTGACTAGTCTACCAAAATTCCTTCGTGGATATGCTCAAGCTACAAGCCTAAGCTATAATACACAAATTTTTCACTTCTAAGTCATACTTCAAGTATGAATTTGCTTCTTCTATTTCTTTACTTCAATCCATATAGTTACTCATCGAGTTTCACACTATACGGATTTCTATTTGCTCTGCCATGGTTCAGGACGGTGATACTTCATGTATCTTCATATATAAGTCCGGATCCAAGTCTCTATACATATATTCAGTGACAACATCCTTCAATTCATTTTTTATCCTCAACTTTATGTTGAGTACTGCCAATGAGATTAAATGTCTAAAGGTAATTTATCCCATGACCAGAGAGTGAGCCATCAGCTTTTCTTGTACCATACCACTTCCTTATTCATTTATCTTATTTCATGGAAATTGCCATCTTCCATTCCTTTCAATCCAGCCTTTCTCACACTCTTCCGAGAGATGCAGGCTTGGGATCAAATTCAATAATGGTGGCAATTCTGTTTTATTTCCTTTGTATCGACAATGGCTGTTGCTCAATTCAAACACTCTCTTGCTAATTCAAAATTCATAGCTATTTCATCACGGGGTGCTTCATGCACTTCTACTTGCTCTTCACCGCTATTTCCCATCACGGGAGCAAGCTCCTTTAGTTTATTATTGCCGATGTGCGTACTCACATTCATTTCGGCTTCTTCTTCTTCTTCTTCTGTTATTACCGGTATATTCAAATCTTGGAGCACCTCGCTAGCAGGCTTCTTACCAGAGTTGCCAGGACTCAACTGGCTCCCCTTCCTTTTCTTTGGGGCATTTTCGTGATTGGTTGTGGCAAGCTCTCTTATCCATTTTTCTCCAGGCGTCCCCGGATAATTAGGATTCGAGTGACCAGATTTTCTGTCCTTTTCTCTGAGGCCTCAGAACAGGATGAGGGATACCTTCTGTGGTATTTCAACCCTTTCTGGTGCATTACTCCAAGTAATGCGACTTGATCACATCCTTCAAATCACAAAAATGATTAGACAGATTTCATTGCTTTAAATGTCTTCTAGACTTCATCATTTTCTTTACTAGTGCAGGTCATGCGCGGGGATCTACGTGGCTTTCCACGTGATTTTTCAGCATTCTACTATCGGGGGTTCTATTCCTCCCCCTAATGACGAAAAAGATCCTCATCAAATATGCAATTCATTTTGGTGTGTGGTATAGGTACATATACATTCAAAATTTTAAAGTGGGAAATTTCAGACCCTTTCATGGACTAGTTGGATGTTGTGGGACTGCTTGTCCCCTTACACTAATTAATGAGGGTTACTGCTTGTAGTTTTTTTCAGTTACAACTCTCCAAGAGCGGCCTGACAATTAATTTGATTCATAAAATTAATGTCGTTTCTAGTCCATTCTTCATGTGGACATAAGGTACTGAGTGCTCTTCTTTATTTTTCAATGCTGTGAATTCTTTAGTGTTGTTCATTCTTCTTAATGAACTTCACACAACAATACAGAAATATATTTTTAGTTCTTATGATCTGCAAGATCAGTTTCACAAATGCATGATTCCTTGTAGAGAGTATGCATTTGGCCACTTCAAAAGAAAACATTAATGAGCACCAAAAGTACTTAATTGCCCTAATACGGGCTGTATTAGGCTGCACATAACCCCTAGTTCAATCTAGGGTAGGAGCCCATGTATTAGTTTCCCAGTGGCATTGAGAGTGCACACGAAAATCTTCATGATTCGGGAAATTCTAAAATTAATACTATGGCCTTATGAGTTGTTTATTTTCTCCTCATCATCTTAAAGTTCAGGATGGCAAATTTACTATGCCATAGATAGAAGAAATCAGAGCTTCTAAATTCAGCATTCAGGGAAGTGTACACTTCGGGTGCACAGATTCTAAATATAGTATAGCCCATATTCAAATGAAAGAGGTTTTTCTAAGATTATATTCTTGTATCCGTCATGCTTCATAATGCATAAGTATTCTTTTCATTCTCTTCATTGGTTTCTACGTGAAACTTATTTGTACGGATGTCCTAAGAGAGCCAGAGTGAATTTCAGGTACGACAATGCTTCCCTAAGTGCTAGTATAGTACCAATAGATAATATTCTTATGACTCTTCTTGAGTCTGATACGCATAAATTGCAGTACTACTAGTGTTCTTCGTGATCAACTGGAGTACTTGGTCTCTCTTCAATTTTATTTGTTGTTCCACTATCAACAATGCATACCTCCCACATAGGGCACTACCAAATTCTATATTGCAATCAGGCAATGGCAAAATTCATAGTTCATATAATTCAAACAAGGATTGCAACTTCAAATATACTGGAATAAAGGTAAAATCAATCATGAGAATAAGGTTTGCTCTACTAGAGCTTCAATTCTTTGTTGAGATAGTTTGCTCTTCGAGCTTCAATTCATATACTTCACTCTTCCGGAGCTTCATATTCATTATTCAATGTCTTCTAGCAACCACAATCTAAAAGGTATCTTGCTTGCATGCATCGCCGAGGCGGCGATAGTCGCTGCATTCGATGCATCGGAGGTTCACAAAAATCCATTAGATGCTACTGTTTCAGCTTCAATTTTATATATCGGTATCTTCTTTCTTTATCCACTTCATGTGTGGCTATTATGAAATCAAGGGGGCGAGTTAGAGGTGTCTCTACATGAGTGTCCTCTTCCATGAGGTCATGCACACATGCCATGGCAAGGTGGACCTCTAATCTTGCCTTTTTCTTTCTATTGGTCTGATAAGTCATGATTACATACTCAATGTTATAACAAATCTTTGACCATTGGCCCTAGATGCCATACTTTAGCACGTATGATCCTACCGGCCATATGGCTTTCTTTTGTGGCTTCTCCTTGTTTCTTTTCTTCTTTTGAGCAAAGGGACTTTTCTTAGGTCGACTTCTTATTTCCCTTATAGCCCTTCTTTAAATGGGCGGGTTTTCTCTCTCGTAGCTGCCATTGAACCGAGAAAAGAAAAAAAGGAATATCATCTCCTTGCTTGTGATCTTCTTGTCACGGAGAGAGGATTAGTGCAAGACCTATGCAAGATGGAATTCTATTAGACCATGGTTCTATAGTTTGCAAGTCTCATGTACACCGGTTTCTCTTGTGCTAGTCGTAGAATCTTGTGCTCGAGCTTTTAAAGCTGCTTGGACATGCACCCCATGCTCTAGCGCACTCCCCCTCAGCCATATATTTATTCTTTAAAATAGCAGAGGTGGTGACAGAGAAAGTGCAATACTTGATTGTTCTGCTCATCGATAGGCTTCCCATCCTTTTAGGATCTAATCCCAATGGTAACCCGAAGCTTCGTGCTTCCGAGTATGATTTTTAGCATCCAATGCCCAAGTGAGGTTGCTCTAGCATTCGGTGCCAGTTCCTTAGATTCATAGTTAGCGATACCCGACAATTACATATTTTAAAGTTCATTCACATGATTACTACATGTAATCTAGTAGATAGTGGTGCATGACATAATTCTTCCAAATTCTCATGAATTCCAGTATAAAAATAAGCCATTACCAATTCATAGCATTGACACAATAAATAGGCATAAAATGTTAATTACATAACTAATTCAAAGTATAATTGCATAAAGGTAATTAACAGTGTAAAATAGTGCTTCAAATTCAAAGACATATTCAAAATTCATAGTTTCGATGCACTTTTATGCCTAAATATGTATTTTCTATAATTTCCAAAAAATCTAAGGATCTTTTTGCAAAATTCAATGGCCTGAAAAAACTTCGTGTAATTTCCAGGAAATCCTTAGACCCTGTTATGCTAGAATATAAATTCTCAGCAAATTTTGTAATTTCCATGGGGATTATACAATTTTCAGTATTTCAGATAATTACTTCGTGTAATTTTCTCAATCATGACAAAATTCATAAAATAATCATGAAAGCAGTAAAATAGGGCTTCAAATTCAAAAAGGGACAAAAAAATTCGAAATCCCAAGGCCCTTTTATGCTAGGAAATGTGTTTTCTGTAATTTTCAACAATTCCAGGGGGGTTTCTGTAATTTTCAGCATTATAGAAAAGTTGCTACGTAATTCTTATATTTTATGGGGGCCTTAGTGCAAAATCCGGTGGCCCACGATTTTTTTCATTTTCGGCCCACTCCTTCATACCCCGCGCCTTCCCCTCCCCTTTTTTTTTCTCTTTCACCGGCCCATGCTGGCCTCATGGCCCATGCAGGTCGCGCCTCCTCTTTTCTCCTTCTTTTCCTTTTTCCACCGGCCCACGCTGGCCTGCTTGGCCCAGCCCACCGTGGCTTCTAGTGTGGGAAGGGGCAGGGCAGTAGGGTTTCCCTACTGCCGCCGCCAGTTGAAAGCCTTGAGGAGCGGGTTGTTGCGCGTTCTAAAGGCGAGCAGTCGGCTCGGCTCGGCGTGGGTCGGCGGGCGGCGGCGGTTCATGGGGAGGCGGGCGTGGCGTCGGGCGGCGTTCAATGGCGGACAACGGCGCTGGCGGCGCTCGTCTTGCGGCGGCGTTTGCGCGCTTGCGGCGGTCTTCTTGGCGGCTCCAAGCACGGCGGCGGCGATGGCGCGACAATAACGGCGGCGACGCTATGGTGGCGGTGCCAGCCGAGCCGTTCGCGCGGCGGCGGCGTTGCGACGTCGGCAAGCGGTGCCGGGTCTTGGCGGCGGGGCAAGGTTGGCTGCGTGCGATGGTGGCGCATCTCTCGCGGGGGCGGCCCGCCCGAGGCGGCGCGGCAGCACGCGCTAAGGCGGTCACGCGCCCGAGGGCGGGGTTGCTTGCGCGCTCACGCAAGGGAGCAGCGGTGCTGGTCGTCGCGCTTCGCGCGTGCTACGTGCTGAGAGCGGCGGCGCTACGCTGCGAGCGTGAGAGCCGATGGACGACAAACGTGGCATGCGCGCTACGCTTCATGCGCATGGAGATCGGGCCCGGCCGCTGCGCTACGGGTGCGTGGAGGCCAGGTGAAGTTCGCTTGCGTGGCGGCCGGGGCCGGGCGAGCGTGCTACGGGCACACCGCGGCCGGCGCCGAGGGCACACGACGCCAAGATGACCTCTTTTTTCTCTATTACAAATCTATTAAAAATAGATCTAATGCATACAGATTCAATTCCACAGATTCAATTTTCTTTTACCTTCGTTCTTCGTGAATCGGTAGGGATTCGACGATCGTCGCAGAAGACAGATCGGTTTGGTCTTGACTAGACTGCTGGCGTGATGGCGATTCGATGCGAAATACGTCGATGTCGCTGTTCGATCCCTCCGGCGTCTTGCGATCCTCGAGCGTCTTGCTGATAACGTGTTAAACAACCACGCTACCGGGTGTAGTCCGAGGTTGTCGATTCACACGCAAGACAATCACAGATAAACACAGATGTGGGAGGGGAACGATTCTTTATTGTTTTCTCATGTGTATACAATGGGAAAACCCCTCCTCCTTTTATAGTGTAGCTTTAGGGTTTCGGCATGGGCCAATACCGGGCCTTAATGGGCCGGTTTCTCAACATTAATCAGTATCGGTTAACTCTATAAAAAAAAATGTCGCTAACAGGTGCAGCTGTACCTCATAAAGGTTAATCGCTATCTTATTTAGCTCATCATTAGTACATGTACTACCATAGATATAACCTGAGTATGTGTGTCCATATATATGTATATATGTTGCATATATACACGAGCATGTACGTACTCGATCGTATGTATAGAGTGCATGTGCATGTTAAAAATAAATGCATTTACAGATAAATCTTGTATATAGCCGCTGTAGCATGTCCATGTTCGAATACACGTGCTGAGTACATACAAGAAATATATATGCAAAATATACTTATATTCACACTAGTGCGGAATACGTCATCACTGGTGGTTCTGAACTCATATCACTGGCGGTTTTCGAACCGACAGTGATTATGTGATAGTAATAATCGGGGATTTTCACGGCCAGGTGTGGAACCGCCAGTGATATGAATTATCATCGGCGGTTTGTAACATAAACGCCCATGATATTAATAATATCACCGGTGGTTGTCGTGAGAACCGCTGGTGATAACAGATTTTCACCGGTGGTTTAAACCAAAACTGCCGGTGATATGTAGACCTTCATCGTCGGTTTTTATCTAGAACCGCCAGTGATATTTTGCAAGGTCAAAAAAAATAATTTCACTATACATATCCAGAATTCATCTATATACATATACATCAATAAACATCCGGATTTCATCCATATACATCCAAAATTCAGAATTCAAATAAGCAGATTCATCCATATACATATACATCCAGATTTCATCCAGAATTCATCTACATATACATATACATCCAGAATTCAAATAAACAGATTCATCCATATACATATATATCCATATACATCTAGAATTCATCTACATATACATGTACATATACATATACATATATATCCAGAATTCAAAATAAACAGATTTCATCTATATTCATCCATAAACAGATTCATCAATAAACATCCAGATTTCATCCATATACATCTAGATTTCATTTAAATAAGAACAACATCAAATTCAAAGGAACATATCATATATTAATATAACAAAGTTATTACAGGACATGCATGCACTTCATACAATATGTCTGTTATAGTTAACTATAGGCGTCCATTGTTTACACGATCATTTGGGTCAATAACTTGGGTATTAATAAATGTAGCCAAACTATCTCTAATGTCTGCAGGAGAATTGAAATCGATGTTTGTATCTCTAACGTTTAGATCTTCATTTGGTCATAATCCCAGAATGATTTGCATATGTCGCGCAACGTAGAAGCCGCAAGCATGGCCTCCGGGCTGCTGGTGGCACTACATAAGGAAGTATAAAGATGACAAGTGTGCTTAAGTTCTCTACATAAGGAAGTATAAAGATGACAAGTGTGCTTAAGATCCTAGGAAAAGTGTGAATAGACGCTTACTGAAAATTTCTCTATATGCGTAAGTTCCATGCCCATCGCAGCATTGTGCTTGCCCCTACCCTTGACATAACTCTTGAACACCGCTTTGAGTAGGCCTTTTAAATCTTCCCACTCGTGTGTGGGGCTCATCCTTAACGAGTCGAGGTAGACAACTTTGTTTTCGCTAGGTTCTATGAGCAGCAAGATCCAATGAAAATTTTTATTGAAGGGCAACAAGAAGTATACTTTGTCCTGTCCTTTAGTCAGGGCTCTCTTCAAGTATTGCCCGGTATTCTTTCTATCCGCCTTTATGTTGTCCTGGGTGACAATGCCAGGGTCAAGCAAACCGGCCTGGACTTGACCTCATTTGGCAAGTAGGTACATTTAGCTGAAAAGTAAGATATATGTGATCAGTGTATAAGTGGATAAGAAATATACACTGACATTGCACAAGACTTGTATACACTTACACTGCAAAGCAGTGGATGAGAGAGGCATCCAACTCCTACAATTGAAACATATACCACAGGTCCTCGAAGGTTATGGTAAGATAACTATCGTTATCGTCCAGAAAATACTTGCTCTTCACCTTACCCACGATATTGGATGATCGTTCCTTCACGGGAATGCGTGAGTTCCTGAGGTAATAATCATGTAGGTTCTGGCAGGCCGTACCCATGTCTTTTATTGCGGCAAGGGTATGCAGTGGTTCTCCCATCTGAAATTTTTTTTCCTTTCTGCGCCCAGTGAATCTTCCTCTTAGGCCCCGGAGATTGACGGACGATTTGTTTCCCCTTCTCTGAGGAGCAATAGCGCACTGGTGGTGAGGACGCAGCACGCTTATTACTCTGTGAGCTTGTCTTCCAAGATTGAGGGACCGCCGCAGACATGGCTTTTTTCGTTCTCTCCTCTTCATCGTTACGGATCGGATCTATGGGTCTAACGCCGCTGGCCTCGAGGAATTCAAGATTTGGTAGAAGAGTAATATCCTTCTTGGGCCACTAGACAAAACTATGGACAGCATCCCCAACTGTTATGATTTCATCATTGGGGGATTCACAAGTGGGATCTTCGCTGCGGTGTTGTTAAGGTTGTGATTATGAGATCCCATGGTTCCAGTCAATGAATCTAATTCCTTTTACTATCTCTAGAATTGGTAAAAAGTAAATATGTAAATGGCGTTGAAATCAGTTTAATTATCACAGCAGTAATTCTTTTAGGTTTTAAGCGAACATTATTCACTTGCTACATCTTGCTTCTTGTTACTAGGGAGAACATGATTTACTTAGGCAGTTTGTGGCAATCTTCTTTCTATGAGCAGCTATGCACACCTGCTTATTTAACAAGCTGATAATCTGAGTCATGGGTGTGCTTACCCCATGTCTGCAACTCCCAAACAAGTTTTTGACCAGACATGAAGTCTTCTCAGACATAAAAGAGGAAAGAAAAGTGAACATAATCCATGAAACAGGATGATTTTGCTTGTCTACAACATTAAACTCATTTGATGGCCTCCTAAGGACTATATTAGGATGTTGTTGACATATCACCTCATCACTCATGCTCCTACTTCCTAAATAAATGTTGTTCAAAGGAAGGATACCGGAGAATCTCTACCCATGTCATTTTATAATCCACACACAAAGCTTTGTTATTCACTAGTGTTTGGCAAGGATCAAATAATCTGAATTAGTTTGATATAGATATTTTTAGTTTTTGCGTTCACTCATTACAATGTTTATCATTTTGTTGCTCAGATGAATTGGAAAATAATGCACAAAGAAGAGTCACATATTAGATTCTTTCGCAATTCAGTGAATAAAAACAAAGGTAAAACTTCTTTCGTAAAAAACTGCCACTATTCCAAATTATATAACCCACAAGTACATGGGAAATTATTGTCTACAAAAGTAATCAGAACAGAGCAGGTAGACAGGGGACACATGGACATGAGAGCGCAACGAGCGAAGCTCCCAGAAACC
Organism: Olyra latifolia; assembly: GCA_036346145.1. NCBI lineage: Eukaryota > Viridiplantae > Streptophyta > Magnoliopsida > Poales > Poaceae > Olyra > Olyra latifolia. The sequence continues at coordinate 32,419,957 of CM070531.1, forward strand.
AGCAGCACAACCGCACGATCGGCATTGGACCAGAGAGGATAGGGAGAAAGGGGTTGGACCTTGAGGGCGGGACGGTAGAGGGCATGGTGCCGGAGTCGGCGGACGCAGACGTCGAGGGCTCTCTTGAACGGGTGCTTTCGGCTGTCGAGGAAGCCATCCACTTCCTATCGAGGGATCGGCGACGAGGACGGCGGCGACGAAGACGGCATCGAGGGCTACGTCCACTAGGGCGGCGTCGAGGGCTCAGCGACGAGGGCGGCGGCGATGAGGGCGGCGTCGAGGGCGGTGGCGACGAGGGCGGCGGCGACGCAGAGCCGGCGGACGCAGACGAGAGGGCGGCGGCTAGGGCTCTGTCGCGCCCCTTCTCGGCTTACCTAGCGAGAACGGTCGGACCTGCACTAGGCCCTGGATCAAGATGGGCTAGTGCAAGAGTTACACACGTGGAATCATTTCATACATCGGTGTCCAAATATTACATAACAATGATCATCCGATCGCATTAGTAGCAAACGGCATTTAAGCCTTAGTTACGCACCAAAGTTCAACAGAGTAGCGGAAATCTCCCAAAAGGCACTTGCAAGTTCAAAAGAACAACAAAATCACACCAAGCAAAGAAATGTAACCACACACGATCGGTGGAACGATTAAACCCTATCTTAAGCAACTACTCCTCGGTCCTGCATCGAGGATCTCCTTCCTCATGACAATCGTAGGCATCTTCCTCGACGGGCTCCTCCATGTCTAAAGATAGATATTTATGCGAGGTCGAGGTCATCCAAACACCGGCGAGCTAACACCCAACCCAATGCATTTAGTGATAGAGGTTTCAAAGGAAAGGCCGGGTTTATTTATTTGCATGAAAGCCAGTTTGGAAATGAAAGCCTATGACTTAGCGGTTTAACCAAATTCACTCACAAATTAATTATTTATCATATTTCCTTTTCAATGCACAACTAATCCCATGGCGCTTCCAAGCACTCGCCAAACGTTCTCTTCCCACTCCCGCCATCATCTTCCGAGTGTGGCGACTCGTTAGGATCACATTCCCAAAAAAGTACCCGTCTCGCCCTAAGCGTGGGTGCAGCTCTGTCGCGCCCTTCTCGCTTACCTAGCGAGAACGGTCGGACTGACTAGGCCTGGATCAAGAGGGCTAGTGCAAGAGTTACATACCGGAATCATTTCATACATCGGTGTCCAAATATTACATAACAACGATCATCCGATCGCATTAGTAGCAAACGGCATTTAAGCCTTAGTTACGCACCAAAGTTCATCGAGTAGCGGAAATCTCCCAAAAGGCAACTTGCAAGTTCAAAAGAACAACAAAATCACACCAAAGCGGTGTGTAACCACACACGATCGGTGGAACGACTAAACCCTATCTTAAGCAACTACTCCCGGTCCCAGCATCGAGGATCTCCTTCCTCATGACAATCGTAGGCATCTTCCTCGACGGGCTCCTCCATGTCTAAAGATAGATATTTATGCGAGGTCGGTGTCATCCAAACACCAAGCGAGCTAACACCCAACCCAATGCATTTAGTGATAGAGGTTTCAAAGGAAAGGCTGGGTTTATTTATTTGCATGAAAGCCAGTTTGGAAATGAAAGCCTATGACTTAGCAGTTTAACCAAATTCCCTGTCAAATTGATTATTTATCATATTTCCTTTTCAATGCACAACCAATCCCATGGCGCTTTCAAGCACTCGCCAAACGCTTCTCTCCCACTCACGCTATCATCTTCCGAGTGTGGCGCTTTTCGTTGGATCACATTCCCCAGCAAAGTACCCGGTCTCGTCCTAGCTGGGTTGCCGACCCACGCTAGACTCACGGCTCTCTGTAAGAATGGACCTAGATCATCCTCGGATGACGACATGAAACTGTCTTCACCTCAAGCATGGCGGCAGACAGGGTACGCCCGCAGGTCGTAACTACCCCTGAATCCCCAATACTTGCACTACCGCGCGATGGCCGGCGCGTTGTGGTGTTAGGAACTATCTCCCGCAGGCAGATAGTCAGTGACGTCACACTGTGCATCCCTGATGCACCCGTCTGGGGGAATCCTTGATTCAGCCCAGCCAGTCCACTAAGGGCCTCACCCTTATGCACTTCCTTCTTCGGCTAACTCGCACCCTCCGTGTGAATCACACGATGTGGCGGAACCCCTCCTTTTGGGGCAGCGCACGGCATTACGCGGATCTCGCCGCGCTCCTCTTCCATGCACTACGTATGTGGGCGATTAGCTTCCTCAAATCACGTAGCCCAGCTACTTCATCTCTTACCCAATGCCAGACCCCGTCTGCATTGCAGTACATCACAACCATACACACACTGGCATGCCAGGCCCAAATTCCAGTTAACCATATTCAATGTGTGATCATGTCCGGTGAATGTCGGTTCACCGTTCCGAGGCAATTCTAAGCCTAAAATTAATAATTGGACCTGAGCAATGTCTAAGCAAGATTTTAACCAAGACTTAGGAGTCTAAATCAGTTTATTTAAATTAACCAGGCTACCAAGGGTGATCATCAAAGCGATCAATAGCAAAGCCAAATGACAGATGATTAATTCAAGACAACATCATCATGGTAAATTGATAGCAAGTAAGTAAATGGCATGATATATCATGATTGAACAAATAGGCATAAGTACTTAAAAGGGCATGCGCTTTATCTCAGAAACAAATACTTTAGAAATCAGGATTCAATATGATATTATTGGATGTTAACTCGTACTAGGAAAGCGATACTCTCCTAGTAAAAGCAACACTATTAAGGATAGGTATTAACTTCGCACTAGGGAAAATCGAGATTCTCCCTAGTAAAAGCAAACTCCTTTGAGGGTAGATATTAACTCGCCTTGGGAATTGAAGTCCGGGTCTTGTGCGGAGTCCTCGAACAGTGTTTCCGGATCCTCTACGTCTAAACGGAGAATCAACAATTCATCATAAACACGATCGCGCGAAGAAGAGAATGATGCATGAAATGCAATCGAGGTCGCTCGTATTCGCTCATTTACGATTCCTATGTTTAACTATCTACATGAATCCATATATATATATATATATATATCGAGAAAGTTCCATGATCCTTCTAAATAATGAATCATAGCGGAATGGCGCTAAGTGCTTGTGAGATGATGCACATGATACATGTATATATATGTGTAATGAAATTTCTACCCTAATTAACCCAATAGGACAAAATATGGTTTTATCGTCTTTTAAAGTACTTTAAATAGTTAGAATATGTTAACATGATACATGTAGCTAGTTATTCATGTTTCCTAATTATACCAATATTGAGTTAACATGTAATTAGGAAACATATTATAGGTTATACTATATTCACCTAGGTCCAAAAGTCATTTATCTAAGATCCATGATTTTCTTATGTTTAACTTAATTGTTAATCTATTTTTAATACACAACATTCTATTTTTTCTTATTTTTATATGAATTAATACCTAAAATAAGCTTAATGGATTTAATCTAGGAACCGTGTTCTTCTTCGTGTGAGGTACTATTTTTATTAAATCCAACACAAGCTCTAGTATTTACCCTAATTTTTTCCGAATTTTTAATGATATCTACCTATTTTAAATAAATCGTTTCTATTTATTGTCTTTGTTTTATTTATAAAATCTGGGAAAAAAAATTGAACAATCTTGGTCGCCCGCTAACTTCATGGCCGAGCCAACCACGTCGAAGACGTGCCGAGGCGTAACTTCGCGAGTGAAGTATTTGGGGTCATAGGCGCCTCCATTCTCGACATGTGGGACCGAGGGCCCACATGTCGGCGACGGAAGAAGCCGCGGAGTTTTAAATCCCATGAAGGCCGACAACCGGGCCCACTGTCGGCGACCACACACGGTGAAGCCGCACGGATCTTAAGCGCGGTCGGACGGCTCGCCGTCATCGTCTTCCTTCTCTGCGGCCAAGACGGCCGAGGCTAGCCGACGGCTAGCCGAGCTAAGTGCACCGTTTGGGGCGTTCTTGGGTTCGGTGGAATCGGTGAGCTAACGCATCTAGGGGTGCCCTTGTCGAGGCGGCTTGGCCGGACGCGCGCGAGCCATGCCCGGCGGCGAACCGCTACCGGCGGACATGAGTAAATGACCTAGGGTCGAGCTTATGAAAAAATAGCGCGCATGAGCTATCTGAGGGGTTAGTGGGTGCTACCGAGCAAAAAGGTAGTCGAGGGCACGGTTGGATCGGCGCGCCCACGTGCGGGTCCGAGCAAGGAAGGCGGCGCTCAAGATCTTTGGGAAGACCGTGAAGCCTGGGCCAAGAGGGAGCACGGTGTGAGGGAAGGCAGCGGCTCACCGAGCAAGCAAGGGCCGCCGCAAGCTCACCAGAGATGATGATCGGCGTCCCGTCTTGGTCCGAGAAAGGAAGGCGGCGCGCACGATCTTGCCGGGGAGACCGTGAAGCCTGGGCCAAAAGAGGGAGCACGGTGTGAGGGAAGACAGCGAAGCTCACCGAGCAAGGACTTGCCGCAAGGCTCACGAGAGATGATGATCGGCGGCCCCCCGTGTGTCCGGAAAGGAAGGCGGCGCTCACGATCTTTGGGGGAGACCGACGAAGCCTGGGCCAAGAGGGAGCACGGTGTGAGGGAAGATGACGGCTCACCGAGCAAGGACTTGCCGCCAAGCTCACCAGAGATGATGAAATCGAAAGGGGAAGAACCGGCGGCGGTCGGCGGTGGCGATAGCGTTCGACGAGCTCGGGATGACTCGCACCAATTCCTTGGGCGGGAGCTTCACGAGGTCATGGCGAAAAAGCGAGACAATGTGGAGACTAGGAGGTCTGGTTTGGGCGGGCGACGTGAGAGTGAAAAGAGGGAGAAAACGGCCGATGTGGCGCGGTGGCATATAAGCTCGGTCCGAGCTCGGCTCTTGACCGGCGGTCGCGAAAGATGTGAGACGGTCCTGAGAGAGCTCTAGTGCTCATTAGCTAGTGGGCGGTGGCTTGTTGGCCGCGAATGTCTGGCCGGGCGGCGAGATGGTTGTTTCGGCGGCATTGCCCGGCCGGAGACGCGGCGATGCGTTGGGGCATCGATGGCGCGACCAAGTCGGCCATTGGGCAAGGTGGGCGGTGCTCGAACTCCACGCGTGAGCCGCCGACAAGACGGCAAGTCGTCCGCATGCGGCGAAAGGCGGCAGCGGCGATGGCAGCGTCGCGTCGCATGGTCGGAGGTGGGGTCCACGAGGTCCAGCGACACACACAAGCCGCTAATTGAAGATCTTCCCGAGATTCGGCGGGGAGTGATGGTTGAGCCGGGGTGGAAGGCTGGCGGCGGCGGCCAGCGTTTCTACAAATGCACCGCAAGGGCGAAAGGAATAGGAAGTCGCCATGTGGGCCCTACCAGGTCAAATTGGTCAACACTGAGTCAAACTCTCTATTAGGGTTTAAACTAATCTATGGATTTTTCCCGGATTTTTAGGGCAATATAACATATTTAGGCTTATGTGATTATGTGTATACATATATATATATATACATATATATATATATGTGTGTGTGTATGGATGTTTTATGAATATGAAAATATATTCCCAATTTAAGGTCCATTAGAATCTTATATTTCAACAATTTCTTAAATAGTGCTATAAATTATAAATTCTTATGCAAGGGTTTATTAATTAGCTATTTAGTGCTTTATTCAAACAAAAATCATCAATTTCAAATGGCTTCTAAAGTCTAGAAATGTGTGTTTGTCACATAGAAATTTTACGGAAACGCGTCATAGCTTATGCAATGGTGCGAAGTGTTTTCAAAATATTATCATAACTTTGGGTCATTACAAATCCTCCCCTAAAAACAAATCTCGACCTCGAGATTGATATTTCTATGAAGCGAATAGGTAGGGGAATTCTTGACGATTTTCTCTTCTCGGTTCCCATGAAAGCCGTCCTCCGGATTGATTGCTCCATTGCACCTTGCAAAGTCGAATGGTCTTATTCTTGAGCTTCTTTTCCCGAGTCTCTAATATTTGAATAGGCTTGACTTGATATCCCAAGTTGGGTTGTAGGGTGTCGTGACGGTGAACTACTTCTCCTTCAGTTTTTCTCAAACACTTTCGGAGTTGGGACACGTGAAACACGTTGTGAACTTCTCCCAACTCCTTGGGAAGGTCAAGTTAAATGGCGACCATACCCTTACGAGACAAGATCGATAAGGTCCCACAAACCTTGGGGCCAATTTTCCTTGACTTGAAATCTTCTTGTTCCCTTGAAGGGTGAGATCTTGAGATACACATAGTCTCCAACTTCCGAAAGATAGGTCCCTCCGACGATGGTCGGCATAACTCTTTTGTCGGGATTGGGCAAAGAAGCAATTGCTTCCTAATCGTTTTGACCTTTGCTTGACTTCTTGCGGTGTTCCTTCCAAATACCGCCTTTCTCCGCACTCGGACCAATAAAGAGGGTCCTACATTTTCTTCCGTATAGAGCTTCAAAAGGTGACATTTGCATCGCTTTGATAATCGTTGTTATAAGCAAATTCATATAAGGTAACCATTTTTCCCATTCTCATTGGGAATTCCAAAGCACAAGCTCAAGCATGTCTTCTAGAGTTCAATAGTCCTTTCCGTTTGTCCGTCGGTTTGAGGGTGGTAGGTCAAGTGCTAAATGACAATTTGGTGCCCGAGGCACTATGGAGTTCTTCCCAAAACTTTGAGGTAAACTGTGATCCACGATCGATATAATTCTCTTGGGAACTCCATGAAGGCTTACTATCCCAGGGCGATGAATAGTTACGCTAGTTTGCTACCCTTGTGAGTGGTTTTGATCGGATAAAATGAGCTACCTTGGTCAACCGGTCTACTATTACCCATATAGAGTCATGTCCACTTCGAGACCGGGAAGTCCTATAATAAAGTCCATGGTCACTTCATCCCACTTCCATTCTCAGGATTTTGATTGGTTCAGAAACCTATTTGGGCGTTGGTGTTACGCCTTCACCAGCAGCGGTATTACATTTGGCCACATATTACGCTACATCTCGTTTCATTCGGGGCCACGAAGATTGCCTTGAGATCTTGGTACATTTTTGTACATCCCGGTGCATGGAAAACGGTGACTCGTGTGCTTCTTTTAAGATTTCTTCCTTTAATTCCGGTCGTGAGGCACAAAGATCCTCTTCTCCATCCAAAGAATTCCTTGTTCGCCCTAACAATTTTTGTTCCAAACCCCTATTCATCAGTCCTTGAGCCTAAGGGTACTAGGATGATCTTGTTGCTTATCTTTGATACGATCGATCAGATCTGGTGAACCGTGATGTTGGCTAATTCTCCAGATTTTACGAGATTCGGGCATAACTTATTCAATTCTTCCATGGCGTTTCCGAGGAGGTATCTTCCCGAGTATTCATGTCTTCTCCTGGGATCACCATCGAAAGTTGCACCGGTTCTTTACGCTAGAGCATCTGCCACCACGTTGGCCTTGCAGTGGTATAATATATTTAGGTCAGTAATCTTTAATCAACTCTAACCACCTTCTTTGCCTCATATTGAGGTTGGCTTGGGTGAAAACGTATTTTAGGCTTTTGTGATCTGTGTAGATGTCACATTGTTTTCCCATCAGAAAATGTCTCCATAGCTTGAGTGCATGAACTACGGCAGCAAGTTCAATTCATACATCATTCTCTTCTTCGCCGCATCGTGTTTATGATGAATTGTTGATTCTCCGTTTAGACGAGAGGATCCGGAAACACTGCTCGAGGACTCCGCACAGACCCGGACTTCAATTCCCAAGGCGAAGTTAATATCTACCCTCAAAGGAGTTTGCTTTTACTAGGAGAATCTCGATTTTCCCTAGTGCGAGTTAATACTTAACCTTAATAGTGTTGCTTTTACTAGGGAGAGTATCGCTTTCCTAGTGCAAGTTAACATCCAATAATATCATATTAAATCCCAGATTTCTAAAGTATTTGTTTTGAAAGATAAACCGCATGCCCTTTTAAGTACTTATGCCTATTTGTTCAATCATGATATATCATGCCATTTACTTACTTGCTATCAATTTACCATGATGATGTTGTCTTGAATTAATCATCTGTCATTTGGCTTTGCTATTGATCGCTTTGATGATCACCCTTGGTAGCTCGGTTAATTTAAATAAACCGATTTAGACTCCTAAGTCTTGGTTAAAATCTTGCTTAGACATTGCTCAGTCCAATTATTAATTTCAGGGCTTAGAATTGCCTCGGAGCGGTGAACCGATATTCACCGGACATGATCACACAATGAATATGGTTAATTGAAATTGGGCTGGCATGCCGGTGTGTGTATGGTTGTGATGTGATGCAATGCGCATCGGGTCCGACATTGGGTAAGAGATGGAGTAGCCGGGCTACGTGAATTGAGGAGCTAATCGCCCACATCGTAGTGCATGGAAGAGGCGCGGCGAGATCCGCGTAATGCCGCGGCGCCGCCCCAAAGGAGGGGTTCCGCCACATCGTGTGATTCACACGGAGGGTGCGAAGTTAGCGAAGAAGGAAGTGCATAAGGGTGAGGCCCTTAGTGGATCGGCCGGGCTGAATCAAGCGATTCTCTGACGGGTGCATCGAGGATGCACAGCAGACGCCATCGACTATCCGCTGCGGGAGATAGTTCCTAACACCACAACGCGCCACCATCGCGCGGTAGTGCAAGTAGTGGGGATTCAGGGTAGTTACGACTGCGGGCGCGCACCTGTCTGCCGCCATGCTTGAGGTGAAGATAGCTTCATGTCGCTATCTCGAGGATGATCTAGGTCCATTCTTCAGAGAGCCGTGAGTCTAGCGTGGGTCGGCAGACCAGCCTAGGACGAGACCGGTACTTTGTCGGAATGTGATCCACAACGAGTCGCCACACTCGGGGCGGGACGACAGTGTAAACTATCACCGGTCTCCCAACCGGGTAGCGGTGGAAGTAGCCAGAAGTCCTCTAGCGATCGCCGAGAAGGCACAAAGAAGAATAAAGCAGAGGTGGCTCAACTGGGGAGCAAGTAGGTCCACGGAGGTCTCCGAGTCAAGAGTACTCTATTGCCGCGCTAACCCGGGCAAGTCTTGAGTCCTTTGGCGTCTACTCATCGCCGATCGCCGACGAGTGGTGAAGACGCCGTCCACCACCCGCAGCGTTGTCTGTTGACTGAAGAGAGAAGCGAGGAAGCCGATCTCTCAAGAGCGCCATCACGGTCGTCTCGCATACTGAGAAGGCGCGCAACCCTCCAAGTGGTCCTCGGTGAAGGCGGGGCATTGGTAAAGCCCGGGAGAAGTGCGGCGTCTTGAAAGGAAGGTCGGGCGAAGAAGTGCCCTCCAAGTCGTCGTGGTACCTCTCCTGAGCCCCTCAGACGCTAATGCCGCCGCATCATCGATAGCGGTGCAAGTGGTCCCGGCCGCTCCGCCTCAGTGGTGTGGGCCATCAGTGTCTGTGTGGTGGTAGTAGACTCGAACCTCTACAATGTACCCTAAGCGGGCAGGTACTAACGAGCCTCCGTAGTAGCAAGGGCGGTCGTTAAAGCACGTGAAGTCCGGCAACCAAGGCGAGGACAAGAACCATCTGGTGGCGTGCAAAGGGTCGTCAGAATCAGTAGGTAGCACGCTCAGAGAAAAAATCAGGGAAACCCGCTCATCCATCTACAAAAACGAAAGAAGAATTCCTTTAAGTAAGAAATAGTATAGTTGTGAAAGTTAAAAGACAAGATATACAAGAGCAGTTTTGGAAAAAAAAAATTTTTATAAACTATACGCAATCCTTAGCTAGCGGCAGGGTTTAGGGTTCCTACAGTCGTATGCTCTGATACCAGCTCTTGTATCATGGTTGGGCGAAAGACAAGAAAAAACTTTTACGTTTGAGAACGGTCGGACCTGCACTAGGCCCTGGATCAGTAGGCTAGTGCAAGAGTTACACAGCTGGAATCATTTCATACATCGGTGTCCAAATATTACATAACAGCGATCATCCGATCGCATTAGTAGCAAACGGCATTTAAGCCTTGAGTTACTGCACCAAAGTTCATCGAGTAGCGGAAATCTCCCAAAAGGCAACTTGCAAGTTCAAAAGAACAACAAAATCACACCAAAGAAATGTGTAACCACACACGATCGGTGGAACGACTAAACCCTATCTTAAGCAACTACTCCGGTCCCAGTCATCGAGGATCTCCTTCCTCATGACAATCGTAGGCATCTTCCTCGACGGGCTCCTCCATGTCTAAAGATAGATATTTATGCGAGGTCGGTGTCATCCAAACACCGGCGAGCTAACACCCAACCCAATGCATTTAGTGATAGAGGTTTCAAAGGAAAGGCGGGTTTATTTATTTGCATGAAAGCCGCTTTTGGAAATGAAAGCCTATGACTTAGCAGCTTTAACCAAATTCCTGTCAAATTGATTATTTATCATATTTCCTTTTCAATGCACAACTAATCCCATGGCGCTTCAAGCACTCGCCAAACGTTCTCTTCCCACTCCCGCCATCATCTTCCGAGTGTGGCGCTTTCGTTAGGATCACATTCCCAACAAAGTACCCGGTCTCGCCCTAGCCGGGTCAGCCACCCACGCTAGACTCACGGCTCTCTGAAGAATGGACCTAGATCATCCTCGGATGACGATATGAAACCGTCTTCACCTCAAGCATGGCGGCAGACAGTGCGCCCATGGTCGTAACTACCCCTGAATCCCCACTACTTGCACTACCGCGATGGCGGGGCGTTGTGGTGTTAGGAACTATCTCCCGCAGTGATAGTCAAGGACGCCACACTGCATCCTCGATGCACCCGTGCTGGGGAATCCTTGATTCAGCCCGGCCGACCCACTAAGGGCCTCACCCTTATGCACTTCCTTCTTCGGCTAACTCACACCCTCGTGTGAATCACACGATGTGGCGGAACCCCTCCTTTTGGGGCAGCGCCGACGGCATTACGCGGATCTCGCCGCTCCTCTTCCATGCACTACGATGTGGGCGATTAGCTTCCTCAAATCACGTAGCCCGGCTACTTCATCTCTTACCCAATGCTGCACCCGTGCAGATTGCAATACATCACAACCATACACACACCGGCATGCCAGCCCAAATTCCAGCTTAACCATATTCAATGTGTGATCATGTCCGGTGAATGTCTGCTCACCGCTCCGAGGCAATTCTAAGCCTAAAATTAATAATTGGACCTGAGCAATGTCTAAGCAAGATTTTAACCAAGACTTAGGAGTCTAAATCAGTTTATTTAAATTAACCAGGCTACCAAGGGTGATCATCAAAGCGATCAATAGCAAAGCCAAATGACAGATGATTAATTCAAGACAACATCATCATGGTAAATTGATAGCAAGTAAGTAAATGGCATGATATATCATGATTGAACAAATAGGCATAAGTACTTAAAAGGGCATGCGCTTTAATCTCAGAAACAAATACTTTAGAAATCTGGGATTCAATATGATATTATTGGATGTTAACTCGTACTAGGGAAAGCGCATACTCTCCCTAGTAAAAGCAACACTATTAAGGATAGGTATTAACTCGCACTAGGGAAAATCGAGATTCTCCCTAGTAAAAGCAAACTCCTTTGAGGGTAGATATTAACTCGCCTTGGGAATTGAAGTCCGGGTCTTGTGCGGAGTCCTCGAACAGTGTTTCCGGATCCTCTACGTCTAAACGGAGAATCAACAATTCATCATAAACACGATCGCGAAGAAGAGAATGATGCATGAAATGCAATCGAGGTCGCCAGATTCGCTCATTTACGATTCCTATGTTTAACTATCTACATGAATCCATATATATATATATATATATATCGAGAAAGTTCCATGATCCTTCTAAATAATGAATCATAGCGGAATGGCCGCGAAGTGCTTGTGAGATGATGCACATGATACATGTATATATATGTGTAATGAAATTTCTACCCTAATTAACCCAATAGGACAAAATATGGTTTTATCGTCTTTTAAAGTACTTTAAATAGTTAGAATATGTTAACATGATACATGTAGCTAGTTATTCATGTTTCCTAATTATACCAATATTGAGTTAACATGTAATTAGGAAACATATTATAGGTTATACTATATTCACCTAGGTCCAAAAAGTCATTTATCTAAGATCCATGATTTTCTTATGTTTAACTTAATTGTTAATCTATTTTAATACACAACATTCTATTTTTTCTTATTTTTATATGAATTAATACCTAAAATAAGCTTAATGGATTTAATCTAGGAACCGTGTTCTATTCTTCGTGAGAGGTACTATTTTTATTAAATCCAACACAAGCTCTAGTATTTACCCTAATTTTTTCCGAAATTTTAATGATATCTACCTATTTTAAATAAATCGCTTTATTTACCGTCTTTGTTTTATTTATAAAATCTGGGAAAAAGGGTGAACAATATCGGGTGCCCGCTAACTTCATGGCCGAGCCAACCACGCCGAAGACGATTGAAGGCGAACTCGCGAGTGAAGGCGCTGGGGTCATAGGCGCCTCCATTCCTCGACATGTGGGACCGAGGGCCCACATGTCGGCCGACGTGAAGAAGCTGCGGGAGTTTTAAATCCATGAAGCGCCGACAAACCGGGCCCACTTGTCACGACCACACACGGTGAAGCCGCACGGATCTTAAGCGCAGACGGACGGCTCGCCGTCATCGTTTTCCTTCTGCGCCAAGACGCCGCCGAGGCTAGCCGACGGCTGGCCGAGCTAGGTGCACCGCTTGGGGCGTTCTTGGGTTCGGTGGAATCGGTGAGCTAACGCGCATCTAGGGGTGCCCTTGTCGAGGCGTAAACGCCGGACGCGGCGAGCCATGCCCGGCGGGAACCGCCACCGGCGACATGAGTAAATGACCTAGGGTCGAGCTTATGGAAAATAGCGCGCGATGAGCTATGCGGGGTTAGTGGGTGCTACCGAGCAAAAAGGTAGTCGGGGCACGGTTGGATCGGCGCGCCCACGCTTGGTCCGAAAAGCAAGGAAGGCGGCGCTCAAGATGCTTTGGGAAGACCGCAAGCCTCGGGCCAAAAGAGGGAGCACGGTGTGAGGGAAGACAGCGGCTCACCGAGCAAGGGCTTGCCGCAAGCTCACCAGACATGATGATCGGCGCGTCCCGTGCAGTCCGAAAGCAAGGAAGGCGGCGCGCCACGATCTTTGGGGAGACCGTGAAGCCTCGGGCCAAAAGAGGGAGCACGGTGTGAGGGAAGACAGCGGCTCACCGAGCAAGGGCTTGCCGCCAAGCTCACCAGAGATGATGATCGGCGCGTCCCGCAGGTGTCCGGAAAGCAAGGAAGGCGGCGCCACGATCTTTGGGGAGACCGTGAAGCCTGGGCCAAAAGAGGGAGCACGGTGTGAGGGAAGATGACGAAGCTCACCGAGCAAGGACTTGCCGCCAAGCTCACCAGAGATGATGAAATCGAAAGGGGAAGAACCAGGCGGTCGGCGGTGGCGATAAGCGCTTCGACGAGCTCGGGATGACTCGCACCAATTCCTTCGGCAGAGCTTCACGAGGTCATGGCGAAACAAACGCGAGACAATGTGGAGACTAGGGAGGTCTGGTTTGGGTGGCGACGTGAGAGTGAAAAGAGGGAGAAAACGGCCGATGTGGCGCGGTGGCATATAAGCTCGGTCCGAGCTCGGCTCTTGACCAGTGGTCGCGCGAAGATGTGAGACGGTCACAGAGGAGCTCTAGTGCTCATTGGCTAGCTGGGGTGGTGGCTTGTTCGTGCGGCGAATGTCCGAGCGGGCGGCGAGATGGCTTGTTTCGGGCGGCATTGCCCGGCGAGACGCGGCGGTGCGGGGGCATCGATGGCGCGACCAAGTCGACCATTGGGCAAGGTGGGCGGTGCTGGAACTCCACGCTGAGCCGCCGACAAGACGGCAAGTCGTCCGCATGGCGAAAGCAGCAGCGGCAAAGGGGCGGCAGCGTCGCGTCATGGTCGGAGGTGGGGTCCACAGGTCCAGCGACACACACAAGCCGCTAATTGAAGATCTTCCCGAGATTCGGCAGGGAGTGATGGTTGAGCCGGGGAAGGAAGGCGGCGGCCGCCGCGTTTTGACCAAATGCCCGCAAGGGCGTAAAGGAATAGGAAGGCGCCATGTGGGCCCTACCAGGTCAAATTGGTCAACACCGAGTCAAACTCTCTATTAGGGTTTAAACTAATCTATGGATTTTTCACAGGATTTTTAGGGCAATATAACATATTTAGGCTTATGTGATTATGTGTATACATATATATATATATACATATATATATATATATGTGTGTGTGTATGGATGTTTTATGAATATGAAAATATATTCCCAATTTAAGGTCCATTAGAATCTTATATTTCAACAATTTCTTAAATAGTGCTATAAATTATAAATTCTTATGCAAGGGTTTATTAATTAGCTATTTAGTGCTTTATTCAAACAAAAATCATCAATTTCAAATGGCTTCTAAAGTCTAGAAATGTGTGTTTGTCACATAGAAATTTTACGGAAACGCCATAGCTTATGCAATGGTACGTAAGTGTTTTCAAAATATTATCATAACTTTGGGTCATTACAAATCCTCCCCTAAAAACAAATCTCGACCTCGAGATTGATATTTCTATGAAGCGAATAGGTAGGGAATTCTTGACGATTTTCTCTTCCGGTTCCCATGAAAGTCGCCCTCCGGATTGATTGCTCCATTGCACCTTGCAAAGTCGAATGGTCTTATTCTTGAGCTTCTTTTCCGAGTCTCTAATATTTGAATAGGCTTGACTTGATATCCCAAGTTGGGTTGTAGGGTGTCGTGAAGCAAACTGAACTACTTCTCCTTCAGTTTTCTCAAACACTTTCGGAGTTGGGACACGTGAAACACGCTAGAACTTCTCCCAACTCCTTGGGAAGGTCAAGTTCGTAGTTTACCATACCCTTACGAGACAAGATCGATAAGGTCCCACAAACCTTGGGGCCAATTTTCCTTGACTTGAAATCTTCTTGTTCCTTGAAGGGTGAGATCTTGAGATACACATAGTCTCCAACTTCAAAGATAGGTCCTCCGACGATGGTCAAGATAACTCTTTTGTCGGGATTGGGCGAGAAGCAATTGCTTCCTAATCGCTTTTGACCTTTGCTTCGCTTCTTGCAGGTGTTCTTCCAAATACCGCCTTTCTCCGCATTCGACCAATAAAGAGGGTCCTACATTTTCTTCCGTATAGAGCTTCAAAAGGTGACATTTGCAGACTGCTTTGATAACTGTTGTTATAAGCAAATTCCGCATAAGGTAACCATTTTTCCCATTCTCATTGGGAATTCCAAAGCACAAGCTCAAGCATGTCTTCTAGAGTTCAATAGTCCTTTCCGCTTGTCCGTCGGTTTGAGGGTGGTAGGTCAGTGCTAAATGACAATTTGGTGCCCGAGGCACTATGGAGTTCTTCCCAAAACTTTGAGGTAAACTGTGATCCACGATCGAGATATAATTCTCTTGGGAACTCCATGAAGGCTTACTATCCCATGCGATGAATAGTTCGCTAGTTTGCTACCCTTGTGAGTGGTTTTGATCGATAAAATGAGCTACCTTGGTCAACCGGTCTACTATTACCCATATAGAGTCATGTCCACTTCGAGACCGGGAAGTCCTATAATAAAGTCCATGGTCACTTCATCCCACTTCCATTCTCGATTTTGATTGGTTGCAAGAACCTGCCGACGTTGGTGTTCTCGCCTTCACCGAACAGCGAGTATTACATTTGGCCACATATTCGCTACATCTCGCTTCATTCGGGGCCACCGAAAGATTGCCTTCAGATCTTGGTACATTTTTGTACATCCCGGTGCATGGAAAACGGTGACTCGTGTGCTTTTTTAAGATTTCTTCCTTTAATTCCGGTCGTGAGGCACAAAGATCCTCTTCTCCATCCAAAGAATTCCTTGTTCGTCCTAACAATTTTGTTCAAACCCCTATTCATCGGTCCTTCGAGCCTAAGGGTACTAGGATGATCTTGTTGCTTATCTTTGATACGGCCGATCGATCCGGCCGAACCGTGATGTTGGCTAATTCTCCAGATTTTACGAGATTCGTGCATAACTTATTCAATTCTTCCAAAGAGTCGCTTACGAGGAGGTATCTTCCCGAGTATTCATGTCTTCTCCCGGATCACCATCGTGAAGTTGCACCGGTTCTTTCGCTAGAGCATCCGCCACCACGCTGGCCTTGCTGTGGTGGTATAATATATTTAGGTCAGTAATCTTTAATCAACTCTAACCACCTTCTTTGCCTCATATTGAGGTTGGCTTGGGTGAAAACGTATTTTAGGCTTTTGTGATCTGTGTAGATGTCACATTGTTTTCCCATCAGAAAATGTCTCCATAGCTTGAGTGCATGAACTACGGCAGCAAGTTCAATTCATACATCATTCTCTTCTTCGCCGCATCGTGTTTATGATGAATTGTTGATTCTCCGTTTAGACGTAGAGGATCCGGAAACACTGTTCGAGGACTCCGCACAAGACCCGGACTTCAATTCCCAAGGCGAGTTAATATCTACCCTCAAAGGAGTTTGCTTTTACTAGGGAGAATCTCGATTTTCCCTAGTGCGAGTTAATACTTAACCTTAATAGTGTTGCTTTTACTAGGGAGAGTATGCGCTTTCCCTAGTGCAAGTTAACATCCAATAATATCATATTAAATCCCAGATTTCTAAAGTATTTGTTTTACAGTATTAAACTGCATGCCCTTTTAAGTACTTATGCCTATTTGTTCAATCATGATATATCATGCCATTTACTTACTTGCTATCAATTTACCATGATGATGTTGTCTTGAATTAATCATCTGTCATTTGGCTTTGCTATTGATCGCTTTGATGATCACCCTTGGTAGCCTGGTTAATTTAAATAAACTGATTTAGACTCCTAAGTCTTGGTTAAAATCTTGCTTAGACATTGCTCAGGTCCAATTATTAATTTCAGGCTTAGAATTGCCTCGGAACGGTGAACCGATATTCACCGGACATGATCACACAATGAATATGGTTAATTGAAATTGGGCTGGCATGCCGGTGTGTGTATGGTTGTGATGTGATGCAATGCGGTCGGGTCGACATTGGGTAAGAGATGGAGTAGTGGGCTCGTGAATTGAGGAGCTAATCGCCCACATCGTAGTGCATGGAAGAGGAGCGGGCGAGATCCGCGTAATGCCGTCTGCGCTGCCCCAAAAGGAGGGTTCCGCCACATCGTGTGATTCACACGAGGGTGCGAGTTAGCCAAGAAGGAAGTGCATAAGGGTGAGGCCCTTAGTGGATCGGGCCGGGCTGAATCAAGGATTCCCCAGGCACGGTGCATCGAGGATGCACAGCAGACGCCATTGACTATCCGCCTGCGGAGATAGTTCCTAACACCACAACGCGCGCCATCGCGCGGTAGTGCAAGTAGTGGGGATTCAGGGTAGTTACGACTGCGGGCGCACTCTCTGCCGCCATGCTTGAGGTGAAGACAGGTTTCATGTCGTCATCCGAGGATGATCTAGGTCCATTCTTCTGAGAGCCGTGAGTCTAGCGTGGGTCGGCAGCCCCAGCTAGGACGAGACCGGGTACTTGTTGAGAATGTGATCCACAACGAGTCGCGCCACACTCGGGGCGGGACGACAGTGTAAACTATCACCGGTCTCCCAACCGGGTAGCGGGTGGAAGTAGCCGAGAAGTCCTCTAGCGATCGCCGAGAAGGCACAAGAAGAATAAAGCGATGAGGTGGCTCAACCAGGGAGCAAGTAGGTCCACGGAGGTCTCCGAGTCGAAGAGTACTCTATTGTCGCGCCAACCGGGCAAGTCTTGAGTCCTTTGGCGTCTACTCATCGCCGATCGCTGACGTAGTGGTGAAGACGCCGTCAGACCACCATGCAGCGGTTGTCTGCTGTCTGAAAGAGAGTAGCGGAGGAAGCCGATCTCCTCAAGAGCGCCACACGGTCGCTCTCGCATACTGGAGAAGGCGCGCAACCTCTCAAGTGGTCCTCGGTGAAGGCGGGGCATTGGTAAAGCCAGGAGAAGTCGCGGCGTCTTTGAAAGGAAGGTCGGGCGAAAGAAGTGCCCTCAAGTCGTCGTGGTACCTCTCTGTCAGCCCCCTCAGACGCTAATCTTTGCCGCATCATCGATAGCAGGTGCAAGTGGTCCCGGCCGCTCTCGCCCCAGAGTGTGGGCCATTGTGTCGTGTGGTGGTAGTAGACTCGAACCTCTACAATGTACCCTAAGCGGGCAGGTGCGAACGAGCCTCCGAAGTAGCAAGGGCGGTCGTTAAAAGCACGTGAAGTCCGACAAACCGGCGGAGGACAAGAACCATCTGGTTTGGCGTGCAAAGGGTCGTCAGAATCAGTAGGTAGCACGCTCGAGAGAAAAGCCGTGGAAACACTGCTCATCCATCTACAAAAACGAAAGAAGAATTCCTTTAAGTAAGAAATAGTATAGTTGTGAAAGTTAAAAGACAAGATATACAAGAGCAGTTTTGGAAAAAATTTTTTTATAAACTATCGCAAATCCTTAGCTAGCGGCGGGGTTTAGGGTTCCTCTGATCGTATGCTCGATACCACTTCTTGTATCATGGTTGGGCGAAAAGACAAGAAAAAACTTTTACGTTTGAGAATCGGTCGGACCTGCACTAGGCCTGGATCGAGAGGCTAGTGCAAGAGTTACACACCGAATCATTTCATACATCGGTGTCCAAATATTACATAACAGCGATCATCCGATCGCATTAGTAGCAAACGGCATTTAAGCCTTAGTTACTGCACCAAAGTTCATCGAGTGGCGGAAATCTCCCAAAAGGCAACTTGCAAGTTCAAAAGAACAACAAAATCACACCAAGCGGTGTGTAACCACACACGATCGGTGGAACGCACTAAACCCTATCTTAAGCAACTACTCCACGGTCACAGTGCATCGAGGATCTCCTTCCTCATGACAATCGTAGGCATCTTCCTCGACGGGCTCCTCCATGTCTAAAGATAGATATTTATGCGAGGTCGGTGTCATCCAAACAACTGGCGAGCTAACACCCAACCCAATGCATTTAGTGATAGAGGTTTCAAAGGAAAGGCTTTGGGTTTATTTATTTGCATGAAAGCCGCTTTGGAAATGAAAGCCTATGACTTAGCAGTTTAACCAAATTCCTGTCAAATTGATTATTTATCATATTTCCTTTTCAATGCACAACTAATCCCATGGCGCTTCCAAGCACTCGCCAAACGTTCTCTTCCCACTCCCGCCATCATCTTCCGAGTGTGGCGCTTTTCGTTAGGATCACATTCCCCGACAAAGTACCGGTCTCGTCCTAGCTTTGGTCACACCCACGCTAGACTCACGGCTCTCTGAAGAATGGACCTAGATCATCCTCGAGATGACGACATGAAACCGTCTTCACCTCAAGCATGGCGGCAGACAGAATGCGCCCGGTCGTAACTACCCTCGAATCCCCACTACTTGCACTACCGCGATGGCGGCAAGTTGTGGTGTTAGGAACTATCTCCCGCAGTGATAGTCGATGACGTCTGCTGTGCATCCTCGATGCACCCGTCTGGGGAATCCTTGATTCAGCCCACCGATCCTAAGGGCCTCACCCTTATGCACTTCCTTCTTGGCTAACTTCGCACCCTCCGTGTGAATCACACGATGTGGCGGAACCCCTCCTTTGGGGCAGCGCCGCGGCATTACGCGGATCTCGCCGCTCTCTTCCATGCACTACGTATGTGGGCGATTAGCTTCCTCAAATCACGTAGCCCAGCTACTTCATCTCTTACCCAATGCCAGACCCCGTCTGCATTGCAGTACATCACAACCATACACACACTGGCATGCCAGGC
This sequence comes from Olyra latifolia, assembly GCA_036346145.1. NCBI lineage: Eukaryota > Viridiplantae > Streptophyta > Magnoliopsida > Poales > Poaceae > Olyra > Olyra latifolia. The sequence goes on from CM070531.1 coordinate 32,439,747, forward strand.
CCAAATTCCAGTTAACCATATTCAATGTGTGATCATGTCCGGTGAATGCTCTGTTCACCGCTTCGAGGCAATTCTAAGCCTAAAATTAATAATTGGACCTGAGCAATGTCTAAGCAAGATTTTAACCAAGACTTAGGAGTCTAAATCAGTTTATTTAAATTAACCAGGCTACCAAGGGTGATCATCAAAGCGATCAATAGCAAAGCCAAATGACAGATGATTAATTCAAGACAACATCATCATGGTAAATTGATAGCAAGTAAGTAAATGGCATGATATATCATGATTGAACAAATAGGCATAAGTACTTAAAAGGGCATGCAGTTTAATACTGTAAAACAAATACTTTAGAAATCTGGGATTCAATATGATATTATTGGATGTTAACTCGTACTAGGAAAGCGCATACTCTCCCTAGTAAAAGCAACACTATTAAGGATAGGTATTAACTTTCGCACTAGGAAAATCGAGATTCTCCTAGTAAAAGCAAACTCCTTTGAGGGTAGATATTAACTTCGCCTTGGGAATTGAAGTCCGGGTCTTGTGCGGAGTCCTCGAGCAGTGTTTCCGGATCCTCTACGCCTAAGCGGAGAATCAACAATTCATCATAAACACGATGCGGCGAAGAAGAGAATGATGCATGAAATGCAATCGAGGTCGCTTCAGATTCGCTCATTTACGATTCCTATGTTTAACTATCTACATGAATCCATATATATATATATATATATATCGAGAAAGTTCCATGATCCTTCTAAATAATGAATCATAGCGGAATGGCCGCGAAGTGCTTGTGAGATGATGCACATGATACATGTATATATATGTGTAATGAAATTTCTACCCTAATTAACCCAATAGGACAAAATATGGTTTTATCGTCTTTTAAAGTACTTTAAATAGTTAGAATATGTTAACATGATACATGTAGCTAGTTATTCATGTTTCCTAATTATACCAATATTGAGTTAACATGTAATTAGGAAACATATTATAGGTTATACTATATTCACCTAGGTCCAAAAAGTCATTTATCGGCATCCATGATTTTCTTATGTTTAACTTAATTGTTAATCTATTTTTAATACACAACATTCTATTTTTTTCTTATTTTTATATGAATTAATACCTAAAATAAGCTTAATGGATTTAATCTAGGAACCGTGTTCTTCTTCGTGTGAGGTACTATTTTTATTAAATCCAACACAAGCTCTAGTATTTACCCTAATTTTTCCGAAATTTTTAATGATATCTACCTATTTTAAATAAATCGTTTCTATTCTTGTCTTTGTTTTATTTATAAAATCACGGGAAAAAGGGTGAACAATCTTGGGCCGCCCGCTAACTTCATGGCCGAGCCAACCACGTCGAAGACGATTGAAGGCGTAACTTCATGAGTGAAAGCGCTTGGGGTCATAGGCGCCTCCATTACTCTCGACATGTGGGACCGAGGGCCCACATGTCGGCGACGTGAAGAAGCCGCTGCGGAGTTTTAAATCCGCGAAGGCCGACAATAGGGCCCACTGTCGGCGACCACACACGGTGAAGCCGCACGGATCTTAAGCGCGGTCGGACGGCTCGCCGTCATCGTCTTCCTTCTGCCGCGCTTCGCGGCGGCGAGGCTAACCGACGGCTAGCGAGCTAAAGGTGCACCGTTTGGGGCGTTCTTGGGTTCGGTGGAATCGGTGAGCTAACGCGCATCTAGGGGTGCCCTTGTCGAGGCCGTAAACGGCGGACGCGGCGAGCCATGCCCGGCGGCGAACCGGCTACCGGCGGACATGAGTAAATGACCTAGGGTCGAGCTTATGGAAAAATAGCGCGCGCATGAGCTATCGGGGTTAGTGGGTGCTACCGAGCAAAAAGGTAGTCGGGGCACGGTTGGATCGGGGCGATCCCACGTCAGGGTCCGAGCAAGGAAGGCGGCGCTCAAGATCTTTGGGAAGACCGTGAAGCCTGGGCCAAAAGAGGGAGCACGGTGTGAGGGAAGACAGCGGCTCACCGAGCAAGGGCTTGCCGCCAAGCTCACCAGAGATGATGATCGGCGCGTCCCGTGCGGTGTCCGAGCAAGGAAGGCGGCGCTCACGATCTTTGGGGAGACCGCGAAGCCTGGGCCAAAAGAGGGAGCACGGTGTGAGGGAAGGCAGCGGCTCACCGAGCAAGGGCTTGCCGCAAGCTCACGAGATGATGATCGGCGTCCCGTCGGTGTCCGAAAGCAAGGAAGGCGGCGCTCACGATCTTTGGGGAGACCGCGAAGCCTGGGCCAAAAGAGGGAGCACGGTGTGAGGGAAGATGACGAAGCTCACCGAGCAAGGACTTGCCGCCAAGCTCACCAGAGATGATGAAATCGAAAAGGGGAAGAACCAGGCGGTCGGCGGTGGCGATAAGCGTTCGACGAGCTCGGGATGACTCGCACCAATTCCTTGGGCGGGAGCTTCACGAGGTCATGGCGAAGCAAACGCGAGACAATGTGGAGACTAGGGAGGTCTGGTTTGGGCCGGCGGCGTGAGAGTGAAAAGAGGGAGAAAACGGCCGATGTGGCGCGGTGGCATATAAGCTCGGTCCGAGCTCGGCTCTTGACCAGCGGCCAGCGAAGATGTGAGGCAGTCCACAGAGGAGCTCTAGTGCTCATTGGCTAGGCTGGGCGGTGGCTTGTTCGGGCGAATGTCCGAGCCGGGCGGCGAGATGGCTTGCTTTCGGCGGCATTGCCCGGCCGGAGACGCGCGGTGCGGGGGGCATCGATCTGCGACCAAGTCGGCCATTGGGCAAGGTGGGCGGTGCACAGGAACTCCACGCGAGCAGCCGCAACAAGACGGCAAGTCGTCCATGGCGCGAAAGCAGCAGCCGGCGATGGCAGCGTCGCGTCATGGTCGGAGGTGGGGTCCACAGGTCCAGCGACACACAAGCGCCAATTGAAGATCTTCCCGAGATTCGGGCGGGGAGTGATGGTTGAGCCGGGGTGGAAGGCAGCCAGCGGCGCGGCGTTGACAAATGCCCGCAAGGGCGAAAGGAATAGGAAGTCGCCATGTGGGCCCTACCAGGTCAAATTGGTCAACACCGAGTCAAACTCTCTATTAGGGTTTAAACTAATCTATGGATTTTTCACGGGATTTTTAGGGCAATATAACATATTTAGGCTTATGTGATTATGTGTATACATATATATATATATATATATATATATATACATATATATATATATATATATGTGTGTATGGATGTTTTATGAATATGAAAATATGTTCCCAATTTAAGGTCCATTAGAATCTTATATTTCAACAATTTCTTAAATAGTGCTATAAATTATAAATTCTTATGCAAGGGTTTATTAATTAGCTATTTAGTGCTTTATTCAAACAAAAATCATCAATTTCAAATGGCTTCTAAAGTCTAGAAATGTGTGTTTGTCACATAGAAATTTTACGGAAACGTCATAGCTTATGCAATGGTGCGTATGTTTTCAAAATATTATCATAACTTTGGGTCATTACAAATCCTCCCCTAAAAACAAATCTCGACCTCGAGATTGATATTTCTATGAAGCGAATAGGTAGGGGAATTCTTGGCGCATTTTCTCTTGGTTCCCATGAAAGCCGTCCTCCGGATTGATTGCTCCATTGCACCTTGCAAAGTCGAATGGTCTTATTCTTGAGCTTCTTTTCTGAGTCTCTAATATTTGAATAGGCTTGACTTGATATCCCAAGTTGGGTTGTAGGGTGTCGGCGACGGTGAACTACTTCTCCTTCAGGTTTTCTCAAACACTTTCGGAGTTGGGACACGTGAAACACGTTGTGAACTTCTCCCAACTCCTTGGGAAGGTCAAGTTCGTAGTTTACCATACCCTTACGAGACAAGATCGGATAAGGTCCCACAAACCTTGGGGCCAATTTTCCTTGACTTGAAATCTTCTTGTTCCCTTGAAGGGTGAGATCTTGAGATACACATAGTCTCCAACTTCAAAGATAGGTCCCTCCGACGATGGTCAAGATAACTCTTTTGTCGGGATTGGGCAAGCAAGCAATTGCTTCCTAATCGTTTTGACCTTTGCTTCGCTTCTTGCGGTGTTCCTTCCAAATACCGCCTTTCTCCGCACTCGGACCAATAAAGAGGGTCCTACATTTTCTTCCGTATAGAGCTTCAAAAGGTGACATTTGCGTATCTTTGATAATCTGTTGTTATAAGCAAATTCATATAAGGTAACCATTTTTCCCATTCTCGCCGAATTCCAAAGCACAAGCTCAAGCATGTCTTCTAGAGTTCGAATAGTCCTTTCCGTTTGTCCGTCGGTTTGAGGGTGGTAGGTGTGCTAAATGACAATTTGGTGCCCGAGGCACTATGGAGTTCTTCCCAAAACTTTGAGGTAAACTGTGATCCACGATCGATATAATTCTCTTGGGAACTCCATGAAGGCTTACTATCCCATGCGATGAATAGTTACGCTAGTTTGCTACCCTTGTGAGTGGTTTTGATCGATAAAATGAGCTACCTTGGTCAACCGGTCTACTATTACCCATATAGAGTCATGTCCACTTCGAGACCGGGAAGTCCTTAAATAAAAGTCCTTGTTAACTCATCCCACCTCCCATTTTGGGATTTTGATTGGTTGCAAGAACCTCTTTGGACGTTGGTGTTACGCCTTCATTTGAGCAGCGGGTATTACATTTGGCCACATATTCTGCTACATCTCGTTTCATTCGGGGCCACCAGAAGATTGCCTTCAGATCTTGGTACATTTTTGTACATCCTGGGTGCATGGAAAACGGTGACTCGTGTGCTTCTTTTAAGATTTCTTCCTTTAATTCCGGGTCGTGAGGCACAAAGATCCTCTTCTCCATCCAAAGAATTCCTTGTTCGTCCTTAACAATTTTTGTTCCGAAACCCCTATTCATCAGTCCTTCGAGCCTAAGGGTACTAGGATGATCTTGTTGCTTATCTTTGATACGGTCGATCAGATCTGGCTGAACCGTGATGTTGGCTAATTCTCCAGATTTTACGAGATTCAGGCATAACTTATTCAATTCTTCCAGTAGCTGTTCTGAGGAGGTATCTTCCTGAGTATTCATGTCTTCTCCTGGGATCACCATCAGGAAGTTGCACTGGTTCTTTCTGCTTAGAGCATCTGCCACCACGTTGGCCTTGCCAGGGTGGTATAATATATTTAGGCTGTAATCTTTAATCAACTCTAACCACCTTCTTTGCTCATATTGAGGTTGGCTTGGGTGAAAACGTATTTTAGGCTTTTGTGATCTGTGTAGATGTCACATTGTTTTCCCATCGAAAAATGTCTCCATAGCTTGAGTGCATGAACTACGGCTGACAAGTTCTAGGTCATGGGTTGGGTAATTGTCCTCGTGCTTAAAGAACCGCCGTGATCGTCGACGCCACAACCTTGCCATCTTGCATCAATACACATCCTAATCCTTGTCGGAAGCGTCACAAGATACTTCAAACTTCTTGGCGATATTAGGTGTGGCCAAAAGCGAGTGGTGGTCGGAAGGGTTTTGAGCTTACGAAATCGAGTTCACAATCTTGGTCCATTCAAACTTCCTTTCCTTTTTCAATAGCCGAGTTAGTGGTCGGAAATTTTGAGAATCCTTCGATGAAACGCCGATAATATCTGCGGACCTAGAAAATCTGCAATTTCCTTTACTGATGGCGGTGTTTTCCAATTCATGACCATGTCTATCTTAGATGGGTCCACTTTAATTCCTTCAAGTGATTCATTTTCTTCCATTTCTTCTTCATCCACACTGCCGGGTGGCGACATAATTATCCCACCACACACCGGGTCCTACTAGCGGTGGGAGGCTGGCGCACTTTCTCCATTTACGGACATCCGATCAACTCCGGGTTCTTGGTCACAGTCGTAACCGGTCTTCTCGCTTCCATGGGATCGGTAGCTTCTTGCGAAGGTAGGGGATTGGTTCGCATAAAGGCAAGATGTTTGGATCCCTCATTTCGATTCTGTGCACTTTCTTTGGTTGAACGATACTTGACCCAACATCGTGCTTGATAAGCTAAGACTGGGCCATGGTTGGGTCTCTGCCGGAGGAGGTAGATTACCTCGGCCTCGACCACGACCCGCGACCTCTAGGCTTGCAAGCACCACGGGCTTGGCCAGCTCCTTGGCCACCCTGGCGGCACCATGCCTAGATCGCCCCTTGGCCACGGGCAACTCCACGACCACGCACCATCTGCGCATGACGGTGATCCTTAACATTATAGCTAAATATGCATGCATGAGGCCAATATCAAAGAACTCGAATAAATGCAGACCCGCAACGCTTGTCATTTAAGATACCCAAAAGCGGCAATAGTCAAATCAGTTTTACATCATACCACAAAAGTACAATTATCCCGACACGGATACAAGTCGCCAATCATCTACTATGGCGAAACAAAAGACACATTTCGATCTAGGTCGGTCTGTCAAGCTAACTAGCTACTCAAGGGCGGGGGCGACGAGTGTAAACTATCACCGGTCTCCCAACCGGGTAGCGGGTGGAAGTAACCGAAGTCCTCTAGCGATCGCCGAGAAGGCACAAAGAACAACAGCGATGGTGGCTCAACTGGGAACAAGTAGGTCCACGGAGGTCTCCGAGTCGAAAGAGTACTCTATTTGTCGCGCCAACCGGGGCAAGTCTTGAGTCCTTTGGCGTCTACTCATCGTCGATCTACGGCGTAGTGGTGAAGACGCCGTCCGACCACCCGCGGTTGTTGTCTGTCTGAAAGAGAGTAGCGGAGAAGCCGATCTCCTCAAGCGCTATCACAGTGCATCTCCGCATACTGGAGAAAGCGCGCAACCCTCTCAAAGTGGTCCCTCGGTGAAGCGGGGCATTGGTAAAGCACAGGAGAAGTCGGCGTCTTTGAAAGGAAGGTCGGGCGAAAGAAGTGCCCTCAAGTCGTCGTGGTACCTCTCAGTAGCCCTCAGACGCTAATCTTGCCGCATCATCGATAGCAGGTGCAAGTGGTCCCGGCCGTCTCCGCCTCAGAGGCTGTGGGCCATCTGTGTCGTGTGGTGGTAGTAGACTCGAACCTCTACAATGTACCCTAAGCGGGCGAGTACGAGCGAGCCTCGAGTAGCAAGGGCGGTCGTTAAAGCCGAAGTCCGACAATGGCGGAGGACAAGAACCATCTGGTGGCGTGCAAAGGGTCGTCAGAATCAGTAGGTAGCACGCTCGAGAGAAAAGTGGGGAAACACTGCTCATCCATCTACAAAAAGCGAAAGAAGAATTCCTTTAAGTAAGAAATAGTATAGTTGTGAAAGTTAAAAGACAAGATATACAAGAGCGCTTTTGGAAAAAAAAATTTTTTTTATAAAATCTATTTATATCCCCTAGATATAAACTATGTAGTGTATTTAAGAAAGTACTTTTTCTTACTTTTAAATTACAGTGCTAACGGCCAAGGTCTAGGGTTCCTCTGATCGTATGCTCGATACCACTCTTGTCGCGCCCTTCTAAACTTACCTTGCGAGAATTGGTGGGACTGCACTAGTCCTGGATCGTTACACTAGTGCATACTATTTACATAGCCGATCATTTCATACAAGCGGAAGACTTATAGTACATTAAATACCTACATTAAGCCCAAAGGCTATTAAATATTACAACACGGCACATTGGCCCAAAATAGTTAAAACGACAAAAAAAGATCGAGTACGATAAAAGATCCAAAAGAGTCTCTTTGGCTATGCCTAAACAATCGATTGGAGAGACGCCCTAAGCCTCGACTTGATCATCGGCGATCTCTGTTCATCGTCTTCATGGCGAGCATCTTTGTTTTGCTTATACTCTCCATCTAAAAGAGTATAAGTATGCGAGGTCGATGTCATCCAAACACCTGGCGCTAACACCCAACCCAATGCATTTAGTGATAGAGGTTTCAAAGGAAAGGCCGGGTTTATTTATTTGCGAAAAAAGCCGCTTTGGAAATCAAAACCTATGACTTAGCAGTTTAACCAAATTCCATATCAAATTGATTATTTATCATATTTCATTTCAAGACAGACCAAACCCATGGCGGTTTCGGGCACTCGCCAAACGTTCTCTTCCCACTCCGCCATCATCTTAGAGTGTGGCGCTTTTCGTTAGGATCACATTCCCCGACAAAGTACGGTCTCGTCCTAGCCGGGCCGCCGACCCACGCTAGACTCACGGCTCTCTGTAGAATGGACCTAGATCATCCTCGATGACGACATGAAACTGTCTTCACCTCAAGCATGGCGGCAGAGCAGAACGCCCGCAGTCGTAACTACCCTGAATCCCCAATACTTGCACTACCGCGATGGCGGCGCGTTGTGGTGTTAGGAACTATCTCCATGCAGAGATAGTCGATGGCGTCTGCTGTGCATCCTTGATGCACCCGTCTGGGAATCCTTGATTCAGCCCGGCCGATCCACTAAGGGCCTCACCCTTATGCACTTCCTTCTTGGCTAACTTCGCACCCTCCGTGTGAATCACACGATGTGGCGGAACCCCTCCTTTGGGGCAGCGCCGCGGCATTACGCGGATCTCGCCGCGCTCTCTTCCATGCACTACGTATGTGGGCGATTAGCTCCTCAAATCACGTAGCCCGGCTACTTCTTCTCTTACCCAATGCGGACCCGTGCATTGCGATACATCACAACCATACACACACGGCATGCCAGCCCAAATTCGAGCTTAACCATATTCAATGTGTGATCATGTCCGTGAATGTCGGTTCACCGTTCGAGGCAATTTTAAGCCTAAAATTAATAGTTGGACTGAGCAATGTCTAAGCAAGATTTTAACCAAGACTTAGGAGTCTAAACCAGTTTATTTAAATTTAACCAAAGCTACCAAGGGTGATCATCAAAGCGATCAATAGTAAACCAAATGACGATGATTAATTCAAGGCAACATCATCATGGTAAATTGATAGCAAGTAAGTAAGTGGCATGATATATCATGATTGAACAAATAGGCATAAGTACTTAAAAGGGCATGCAGTTTAATACTGTAAAACAAATACTTTAGAAATCTGGGATTCAATATGATATTATTGGATGTTAACTCGCACTAGGGAAAGCGTATACTCTCCTAGTAAAAGCAACACTATTAAGGTTAAGTCTTAACTACTTTGGATCTTGTGAATCAAAACACAGGTCTTGATCTCTGGTTGCTCATGGTCCTCGGAATCTATCGCGAAGAGCCAAGTAATACAAATAAACACCAAAGTATGCAGGAAATATGATGTATGAAATACATACGCAGCTAGGATCGCAGCTATCTCTGGCGTAAACTTCTTATTCTTGAGATTCCTAAATAAGTTTCTCTACTTATCGAGGAAGTTCCATGAGCTACTAATGTACAATAACTCTCAAAACGATAACGGTGGTGGGAGCGTTATGAAGATGATATGCGATGATGCATAATGCTACCCCTAATAGGTCACCCTTAGATTTAGCAAATAAATGTATAAAGCAAAAATAAGTTTTGTTTGAAGTATTTTCTTCATCAACTCAAAGTAAATTGTCTTCTTTTTTTTTTAGGGCAGATGGTTTGTTGCCAAAATTAACCGTTGGTTAAGCCTTTATTTAGAGTTGAAAGGATATAATTATAGTGTGATTAATATTTACTAAATGATGGAATATTAGTGTGCTGCAATTTAAAGATCTTATTTGGTCCAGAATGTTATTCTATATTTTCTAAGAGAGGTTTTACATTACTCTAATTAGGTAATTATGTATAATTACCAAGCTAAACCAAGTCTCAATATTTTAATAATTACTTTAATGTTTAACTATGTCTTTGCAAAAAGTTAAGATTTAATTTAAATTGTTTGATATTTAAATTAAATCAAATTCAATTTCTGTTTTATTAATATTTAAAGAAACATGGTTACACTGCTTAATCTAATCATCTAGAGAGCAATATTGATCCTAAAATTATGCAATAAATTTATTAAATTTCTAAGTCATGTTTATGCTCCACTAGAACTTTATCACCATATTTGGAAATTAATAACTAATTAAATAAGGTAGGAAACCCCCTTTTAATTACTATTAAAAGGGTTTTCTTTTAAATAATTGACTCTCAAAATAAACTAATTATACTAGAAATGTATAAACATTGTTTTACTGTTATCTACTTAATTTCAGATATTTTTTAACCCCTTTTAACTAGATATAAACAATTAAGTCATTTGTTTATAAATATTTTCCTATAGCTAGAATATTGCGTAAAATAAAATATGCTCTGAAAATTATGAAAAACTCATGGAAGCTAGAATCGCCCGATCTATCTATTTTAACTTGTTTCACCTTAACCGGATGAGCAGCCAATTTTTCGTGGCCTTGCAAAGGAGGAAATTTTCTTGTGCCGGTGGTTACGGATAAACAACAGAGCATGCATCGTCTTCTTCACACAGCAGCTGCAGAGCGCAGCAGACCTGAACAACAATCCAGCGACAAGCTGCAGCAACCGTAGCAACAACATTCAAGAAAGCGGCAGCAGCTAGAAGCAGCAATAGGAGTAGCTCAAAGACAACCAAGCGGCAGGAAGAAGCAACATAGTAACATCAGCGGAAGAAGAAGAACAATAAAGGCGCGAGGAAGCAAGGAGATTAGAGGGAGGAAGAAGAACGGCGGCACGGCAAGATCACCTTGGTGCTTCAGCCTGCAGGTTGCTCCACATCATCTCCATGGCTGGACAGCTCACAATGGAGATGGAGCAAACACTGTGAGAACTTGGGGAGGAAGCAGGAGAAAAGGGAAGAAGAAGAACATGGAGGAGGTGCTGCTGCTGGAAGAGGAAATCTGTGAGCAGCAGCTGCCTGCTGCTGCAGCGTATGGGAGAAGGGAGCACTGGAGGCTGGGGCAGCTGCTGCTGCACATCCGTGGCTGCAACTTCTAGCTTGCAGGGGCAGCAGCCGCCAGCCACCCAGCTACGCCTCGGCGATTGCTGGGCAGGACACCGGCTGCAAGATACAGCATGGAGCCAGGGGAGGAAACTGAGGAGGAGAGGTCAACTTCAGCTGGTGGCGGCGGGGAGATGCTGGCAGGTGGAAGTGGTTGCTTGGGGGGGAGGCGGTGGAGGCTGCTGTGGGAGGACTGCTTCAGCCAATGGATGGCATGGGTGGAGGAGAAATAGATGGGTAAGGAAGAAGAGGAGCCAGGCAAATGGATGAAGAGGGAGTGGAGCTGCGCGGTGGGAAAAAGTTGGAGTCAGGCAGCGCAAGCATCTTTGCCAGACAAGCACGCCACGGGGAAGCGGGAGCGAGCAAGGGCGCCACGAGGCAGGGCTGATCGAGCCAAGGCGCCACGGGAGAGAGAGAAGAGAGAGGTAGGGCTAACCAGTGGGGCCCACATGTCATTGAGGGTTGACTAGGGTCAAAAGGGCAAAGTGGGAACATCACTTGGTTAGGGAATTGGATTGGTTTAGCTAAAATGATAATTAAAGTTGGAATTTGGCCAAATTTGTCCACCTTGGATTTGAATTCAAATAGGATTTAACATTGGTGCTTTGGTCCTTATTAAACTGAGATTTTAATTGAAATCTACAAATCATACTTTCTAAAATTTAATTGTTGATAATATTTACTATTTTCATGATGCCTCCTAGTATCATGCATGTTTTCAAAATATCCCAAATTTTGGGCTGTTACAAATCCTACCACCCTAAAAACCAATCTCGACCTCGAGATTGCTAGCTAGCTGGAGACAAATGGGGGAAAGCTAAACAAGGCCTATTTTCTAATTATCTAAGAGACACGTCTTCCCATTTGGTTTCTTCATTGGACTCAGTATATTTTGATGACCTGGCCCTACTCTTCTATTTCCTTGGGGTGGTGATGACTGCTATAGCGATGGTACTCTCCGAGTCATGATTCTCGATCGACAACTCAGATCTTTATGCTTAAGGAAACTCCATCCTTCTTTGGCCTCTTGATACTTGCAATACTCTAACTAAGTTAGAGGACAGACTGAAAGACTTGAAACAATCCCATGTGGTCACAAGTCGATCACTTCCGTGGTTAGGAACAAGTTAAGCGGAAGTGCGACGTAGTTCGGAACTAGACAAGCTGGCATGTCATCAGATGTGGTAGTGCCATGACCTCAAGGAAAGCGAGGAAAGCTCACCGAGCGATGGTAGAAACCGGGAGCTCCGGAAAGGTCTGGCCATGACGCGGTGCGAACAAGGACCGGGCGTGTCGATAGCGACTTTGAGCTTTAGGCGGCCATGAGCACAAGGAATCGAACAGGGACTTGGCGAGGAGAGAAAAGCAAAGCGCCTGGTTTCTGTAGAGATAGCAAATCTCTGGGGTTTGTTAAGTCTGGTAGTAATGAGGCTCTGCCGAGAAAGACATGGCAGGCATATCAAGGTTAGGCCCTACAAGGGATCTGCCCGGTCAACAAATGAAGAATCAAAAGCGGGACTCGAAGAGTTGGTGCCTAGGGACCTTTAAGGCAAACCTTAGGTAGAGAAACACTCGGGCCACTGATTTCTATCATGTTCATGTCTCTACCGCCAATTCGACGTTGGGCAGTACCGAACTTCTGGTGTTAGTCTTGAAGTGACAGCGCGTCCTAAGGTGAGGGGTATGACTAGCTTGAGTATCAAATAGTTCCCAGATTGTTCCCAATCATCGACCCAAAAAGTTCTTAGGTATGCTCAATAATCTTGATCCTGGAAGTACTCGATGGTCTTTGAATCATGGCGACTCATGGTGTCGATCATGGGAGAAGAGGATCTATATCTTATTTGTCGGAAGGGTCGTTCGAACTTGTCCTTTGTCGTTAAGCTTCTTTGCTCGAGTTTTTAAAATGCAGATGAGAGGAAATATCGCTAAAACGGAGGTAAGAAAGAACTAGGAGGAAAAAATCGAGGGAGAGGCCGAGGAAAATCTTCATCTTCAAGATGCCAACTCTGTGGTTTGTTCCCTTGATCGCGAACCTAACTGATATGTGATGTTATGTCTGCGCTTGGATGCCCTTAGTACTCCTTTGGATGGATAAGTGGTGTTGCATTGAAGAAGCTCACAATACCTTCTAACATACCTCCTATTTTAATTATTCACCAAGATCCACTTCTAATCTGCCTATTATTTTGTCCACCAAGGTTACTCTTATCACAATTTTGTAAGTCACTAAGAATCCAAAATTCGATCATAACAGTTTGAGACTTTTACTATTAAATGATATACCACCGAAATTTAGAGTCTCGACATCAACCTTGGTCTGCTATGATTTTCCTTGTCCCAACTTTATTATACTGCCTAATTTCCTTTTAGCCCAATCAATTGTTACCCATTCTCAAATATCAGCACATCCACCGATAAGGCTTTAGATCACCTAGCTTCTTAACAATCCGATTCCCGACATCGGTCTATGAATCAAGAGATTAAATTATCCTTAAGCATCACCGAAATTTAAGATGCAGCCTAAGGAACTCCAATACTGTTTCCGAATCACAATCGTCATCAGCTAGAATCAATAAATCCCACAATAACTTCTAGATAAATCAGATCATTCTAAATAGTAATCTCAACTTCCTTGTAATATATGTGACGATAATCCAACACGATCTTATGCTGACCATCGTCGGAGGGACCTATCTTTCGAAGTTGGAGACTATGTGTATCTCAAGATCTCACCCTTCAAGGGAACAAGAAGATTTTAAGTCAAGGGAAAATTGGCCCCAAGGTTTGTGGGACCTTATCCAGATCTTGTCTCGTAAGGGTATGGTAAACTACGAACTTGACCTTCCCAAGGAGTTGGGAGAAGTTCTAGCGTGTTTCACGTGTCCCAACTCCAAAGTGTTTGAGAAAACCTGAAGGAGAAGTAGTTCACCGTCTTGCCGACACCCTACAACCCAACTTGGGATATCAAGTCAAGCCTATTCAAATATTAGAGACTCAGAAAAAGAAGCTCAAGAATAAGACCATTCGACTTTGCAAGGTGCAATGGAGCAATCAATCCGGAGGACTGACTTTCATGGGAACGAAGAGAAAATCGTCAAGAATTCCCTACCTATTAAGCTTCATAGAAATATCAATCTCGAGGTCGAGATTTGTTTTTAGGGGAGGATTTGTAACTGACCCAAAGTTATGATAATATTTTGAAAACATACGTACCATTGCATAAGCTATGACGCGTTTCCGTAAAATTTCTATGTGACAAACACACATTTCTAGATTTTAGAAGCCATTTGAAATTGATGATTTTTGTTTGAATAAAGCACTAAATAGCTAATTAATAAACCCTTGCATAAGAATTTATAATTTATAGCACTATTTAAGAAATTGTTGAAATATAAGATTCTAATGGACCTTAAATTGGGAACATATTTTCATATTCATAAAACATCCATACACACATATATATATATATATGTATATATATATATATATATATATATATATATATGTATACACATAATCACATAAGCCTAAATATGTTATATTGCCCTAAAATCCCAGAAAAATCCATAGATTAGTTTAAACCCTAATAGAGAGTTTGACTCGGTGTTGACCAATTTGACCTGGTAGGGCTCACATGGCGACTTCCTATTCCTTCTCGCTTGCTTGCGGCATTTGGCGACGCTGGCGGCGCCATCCATCCTTCCACCGGCTCAACCATCACTCCCTGCCGAATCTCGGGAAGATCTTCAATTAGCGGCTTGTGTGTGTCGCTGGACCTGTGGACCCCACCTCCGACCATGACGCGACGCTGCGGCGCTTCGCCGCTGCCGCACGCTTTCGCCGCGGGCGACTTGCCGTCTTGTCGGCGGCTTCAGCGTGGAGTTCGAGCACCGCCCACCTTGCCCAATGGTCGACTTGGTCGCGCCATCGATGCCCCCGCACCGCCCGCGTCTCCGGCCGGCAATGCCGCCCGAGCAAGCCATCTCGCCGCCCGCTCGGACATTCGCCAGCCAAACAAGCCACCGCCCAGCTAGCCAATGAGCACTAGAGCTCCTCTGTGACCGTCTCACATCTTCGCATCGACGGCGGTCAAGAGCCGAGCTCGGACCGAGCTTATATGCCACCGTGCCACATCGGCCGTTTTCTCCCTCTTTTCACTCTCCGTCGCCATTTCAAACCAGACCTCCCTAGTCTCCACATTGTCTCGCGTTTTTCGCCATGACCTCGTGAAGCTCCGCCGAAGGAATTGGTGCGAGTCATCCCGAGCTCGTCGAACGCTATCGCCACCGCCGACCGCCTGGTTCTTCCCCTTTTCGATCATCATCTCTCGTGAGCTTCGCGGCAAGCCCTTGCTCGGTGAGCCGCTGTCTTCCCTCACACCGTGCTCCCTCTTTTAGCGCGGGGTTCACGGTCTCCCCAAAGATCGTGAGCGCCGCCTTCCTTGCTTTCCGGACACGGGACGCCGCCGATCATCATCTCTGGTGAGCTTGGCAAGCCCTTGCTCGGTGAGCCGCTGTCTTCCCTCACACCGTGCTCCCCTCTTTGGCCCGGGCTTCGCGGTCTCCCCAAAGATCGTGAGCGCGCCGCCTTCCTTGCTTTCCGGACTGCAGACGGGACGCGCCGATCATCATCTCTGGTGAGCTTCGCGGCAAGCCCTTGCTCGGTGAGCCGCTGTCTTCCCTCACACGTGCTCCTCTCTTTGGCCCAGGGCTTCACCGGTCTTCCCGGCATCTTGGCGCGCCTTCCTTCCTCGGACCCGCCGTGGGCCGCGCCGATCCAACCGTGCCTGACTACCTTTTTTGCTCGGTAGCACCCACTAACCCCGCATAGCTCATGCGCGCTATTTTTCCATAAGCTCGACCCTAGGTCATTTACTCATGTCCGCGGTAGCGGTTCGCCGCCGGGCATGGCTCACGCCGCGTCCGGCCGTTTACGCCTCGACAAGGGCACCCCTAGATCTTGCGTTAGCTCACGATTCCACCGAACCCAAGAACGCCCCAAACGGTGCACCTAGCTCGGCTAGCCGTCGGCTAGCCTCGGCGTGGCGTCGCCGCCGGCGAAGGAAGCGATGACGGCGAGCCGTCCGATCTGCGCCAAAGATCCGTGCGGCTTCACGTGTGTGGTCACCGACAGTGGGCCCAACATCGGCGCTTCGCGATTTAAAACTCCCAGCGGCTTCTTCCGTCGTGACATGTGGGCCCTCGGTCCCACATGTCGAGGTAAAATGAGGCGCCTATGACCCCAGCGCCTTTCACTCGCGAAGTTCGCCTTCGAAATGCGTCTTCGGCGTGGTTGGCTCGAACGCGAGATAGCGGGCGGCCCGATCTTTTCACCCATTTTTCCCGAGATTTTATAATAAAAACAAAGACGATAAATAAAGCGATTTATTTAAAATAGGTAGATATCATTAAAATTCTGGAAAAATTAAGGTAAATACTAGAGCTTGTGTTGGATTTAATAAAATAGTACCTCACACAAGAATCGAACACGGTTCCTAGATTAAATCCATTAAGCTTATTTTAGGGTATTAATTCATATAAAAATAAGAAAAAATAGAATGTTGTGTATTAAAAATAGATTAACAATTAAGTTAAACATAAGAAAATCATGGATCTTAGATAAATGACTTTTTGGACCTAGGTGAATATAGTATAACCTATAATATGTTTCCTAATTACATGTTAACTCAATATTGGTATAATTAGGAAACATGAATAACTAGCTACATGTATCATGTTAACATATTCTAACTATTTAAAGTACTTTAAAAGACGATAAAACCATATTTTGTCCTATTGGGTTAATTAGGGTAGAAATTTCATTACACATATATATACATGTATCATGTGCATCATCTAACAAGCACTTCATGCCATTCCGCTATGATTCATTATTTAGAAGGATCATGGAACTTTCTCGATATATATATATATATATATATGGATTCATGTAGATAGTTAAACATAGGAATCGTAAATGAGCGAATCTGAAGCGACCTCGATTGCATTTCATGCATCATTCTCTTCTTCGCGCATCGTGTTTATGATGAATTGTTGATTCTCCGTTTAGGCGTAGAGGATCCGGAAACACTGCTCGAGGACTCCGCACAAGACCCGGACTTCAATTCCCAAGGCGAAGTTAATATCTACCCTCAAAGGAGTTTGCTTTTACTAGGAGAATCTCGATTTTCCTAGTGCGAGTTAATACTTAACCTTAATAGTGTTGCTTTTACTAGGAGAGTATCGCTTTCCCTAGTGCAAGTTAACATCAATAATATCATATTGAATCCCAGATTTGTAAAGTATTTGTTTTACAATATAAAGCGCATGCCCTTTTAAGTACTTATGCCTATTTGTTCAATCATGATATATCATGCCATTTACTTACTTGCTATCAATTTACCATGATGATGTTGTCTTGAATTAATCATCTCGTCATTTGGCTTTACTATTGATCGCTTTGATGATCACCCTTAGTAGCTTTGGTTAATTTAAATAAACTGATTTAGACTCCTAAGTCTTGGTTAAAATCTTGCTTAGACATTGCTCAGGTCCAATTATTAATTTTAGGCTTAGAATTGCCTCGGAACGGTGAACCGATATTCACCGGACATGATCACACAATGAATATGGTTAATTGGAAATTGGGCCTGGCATGCCAGTGTGTGTATGGTTGTGATGTGATGCAATGCAGACTGGGTCTGACATTGGGTAAGAGATGGAGTAGCTGGGCTACGTGAATTGAGGAGCTAATCGCCCACATCGTAGTGCATGGAAGAGAGCGGGCGAGATCCGCGTAATGCCGTCGCCGCCCCAAAAGGAGGGTTCCGCCACATCGTGTGATTCACACGGAGGGTGCGAGTTAGCCAAGAAGGAAGTGCATAAGGGTGAGGCCCTTAGTGGGTCGGTTGGGCTGAATCAAGGATTCCCCGCACGGGTGCATCGAGGATGCACAGCAGGCGTCATCGACTATCTCGCTGCGGGAGATAGTTCCTAACACCACAACGCCCGGCCATCGCGCGGTAGTGCAAGTATTGGGGATTCAGGGTAGTTCGACCATGGGGCGTGCTGCCTGCCGCCATGCTTGAGGTGAAAACAGCTTCATGTCGCTCATCCGAGGATGATCTAGGTCCATTCTTCTGAGAGCCGTGAGTCTAGCGTGGGTCGGCAAACCCAGCTAGGGCGAGACCGGTACTTTTTCAGAATGTGATCCTAACGAGTCGCCACACTCGGAAGATGATGGCGAGGTGGGAAGAGAACGTTTGGCGAGTGCTTGAAGCGCCATGGGTTTGGTCTGTGTATTGAAAGGAAATATGATAAATAATCAATTTGATAGGAATTTGGTTAAACTGCTAAGTCATAGGCTTTCATTTTCAAAAGCTGGCTTTCATGCAAATAAATAAACCCAAATTTTCCTTCCAAACCTCTATCACTAAATGCATTGGGTTGGTGTTAGCTCGCCGATGTTTGGATGACCTTGACCTCGCATAAATATCTATCTTTAGACATGGAGGAGCCCGTCGAGGAAGATGCCTACGATTGTCATGAGGAAGGAGATCCTCGATGCCGTGACCGGAGTAGTTGCTTAAGATAGGGTTTAGTCGTTCCACCGATCGTGTGTGGTTACACACATTTCGGTGTGATTTTGTTGTTCTTTTGAACTTGCAAGTTGCCTTTTGGGAGATTTCCGCTACTCTGATGAACTTTGGTCTGTAACTAAGGCTTAAATGCCGTTTGCTACTAATGCGATCGGATGATCATTTGTTATATAATATTTGGACACCGATGTATGAAATGATTCCAACAGTAACTCTTGCACTAGCCCTCTTGATCCAGGGCCTAGTGCAGGTCACATATATATATATATACATGTG